>JANHFL010003202.1:205970-230336 GCA_032468155.1 Oxyrhabdium leporinum | reverse complement strand
CCCCTTCAAAATATTAGGCTTATGGTGGAGCTCATGAGAAAGGGTTAGCATATTTTCCTCTATTGGTCTCATAATATTAAATCCCGGTTATGTATTAGGTCACGCACGCGCCCCAATCGAAACTTTTAGTTTTCTCAGAAACCTCCTGTTTCAAAGGATTTCTGCTTACTCGTTCCTGGCTTTTGGAGTGAGTGGTCGATTTCCTCGGAAAGCTGTTTTAATTCCTCCTAAATCCGCATGCTTTTTCTCGCCTATCCAGTGGATTTTAAAAGGACAACAACTTCTGCCGCTTTAACTCGTGGGGTTTGAAGAAACGGAGTAATGGCAGCCTTGGAAAGGCCTGTACCTTTAAGGCGCTTTGGCTGGTGGCCAGTGGAAAAAAAAATATATCCCCGGACGACTTTCTCTTCCTCCATCTCGATCCCTCGGTTTTTGTTTTCGGGTTCTGTATGTTGTCACTTTGCATCTGTAAAGGGTCCCGCTTTTACTCGCGAGGGAGGATGGAAGGGTTTTGTCTCCACCCGCTCCCCCAGGCCCTTTGATGCTCCAAATGTTCTGTTTTCAAAAAGTAGTGTGTGTTTGTTTTTAATTGTCAATTGTATGCTAAATTAGTTACAGTCAGTGGGGTCAGTGAAAGTTCAGCTTCAGCCAGGAAAGTTCAGCTTTTCTCTCGGCGGGTGGGGTAGGCAAATTGCATAAACCGACAGAAAGTCCGGCGATTTTCTTGCATTTGGGTTAATCGTGGGGTGAGCCGAAACAGTCTCTTTAGACCACCGCCTGGTTTGCAGCGCTTGACTTGCTCCCTTTGTTGAAAACCTGGAAGCTACTGTAGTCAAACTTTGGGACGCTTCTCTTTCCCCCCCCTTTTTATATAACCCCACCAAACCTGCGGGACAATCGGTGGGTTATCGGCTCCCAAAATCCGAGCCGGCCTTTTGCAGCAATTCTCGCATCTAACCCATCAGATTAGAAAGGGCTGTATACCTACTTAACCCCAGTAGGATTGAGCATTAAAACAGCGGCCATAAAACCAGATGCACTAACAGACTTTCCAGACCCCTTGCATTTATTTATTTATTTTAAAAGACAAGGTCACAAGCGGAGAAGCCCAGAGGCTGGTGCCCTCCGTTGCACAGCGGGGAAAATATATTTAAAAGTTCATCTTCGTTAGTGTCCCAAAGACGATCGGCTGCAAGAAGCCGTCTTTGATATGGACCCTTTGCAGATACAGAAAACGGTTCCGTCCCGAATGAGTGGAGGGATCTGCTTCAGCGCGGTTCGTTTTCCTTGGGTGCCCCGTCTGGAATGGGATGGGGGAGGGGTTTCGCCTCCCAGGTCCTTTCTGCTCTGTGCTAGGATGCATTGAATAGACTCAAAAGTAATGAATGTCACCAAAAGCCGAGAGGAAGGCGACAACTCCAGATCAGCCGGCTTTCGTCTGGGACCTAACGTTTCGCGGTTGCGATTGCCCTCTATCGGGGAAGGTGGAGAATGCCTCCTTAGAGCAACCCGACGCAGCCAGGCTACTTAACTTCTGTTCATAAGGTATTTAAAGTTATCCTCCTGTCTCTTCAACCTGTGGGGTCCCTTCTGCTTATTTTTGAGCAGAAAAGGGTTTCTGTATATAAAATGCAGTAAAACTTTGGATTCTGCTAGCGGAATTTGCATGAAGCATATTCCTAGCATTCAGTGAAGGACGCAGTATGTCGTAATAAGGTTTCCCCCCCCCCCGCCCCCCATTTCAGCAAAATAGTATAATCGAGAGTTTGCATCAGAAAAAGCAGCTCCACTGGACCATCCGCGGTCTGGATATTCTCCATTGGCATTTTACCCCCTTTCCCAAAAAGCCCTTGTTTGACCCTCCCCGTTTTAGTAGTAAGCCTCGGCAAATGTCCCGCCCTAGATCCAGACCGCTGTGACCCTCAGATTCAACTTTCTCGCGAGTGGTTTATTCTTGGATTAGCATCATCAAATTGCACCTTGCAAGCCCACTGCTCTCGAGCGGCAAGCCGAAACTGCGGCCTGAAATCCTGAGCTGCGAGCTGCATGGATGTACATCCACAACGAAAGATCACACGAGACGGAGGGAACGGGCCCAAGGCCACAAGGGAAGCTTAGGCCGGAGGTAGGGGAAGCGATTGCAACGCCTGGATGGGCGATGGCTAAATGAGCCTTCCTTCCTTTCCATCTTCCACTTTGTCCGCACGCTGTTCGCCTTCGACGAGGGGCGGCTGCAGTGGCTTTCGCCTCTTTTGCTGGACCGTGGACGGCTTTACGGGGCACGAACTCTTTGCGCTTCAGTCTGTTGGAGAAATCAATCGGGCTCCCGTCATTAGACGCGCAGCCTCTCCGGCCGGTTCCCCAAAATTCTTCCAGCCTTCTGTCACGCTGCATTTGGGGAGACCGCTTAGCAGGGCGCGACCGCGCCTTGTTTTCCGTGGGATTGAACCAAAACAAAGCGGCGCGAGGGCAAGCTGGAAGGGGCTCGGAATAGGCCAGATTAAGTCCTTCGGGGGCATTCCCGGTGCCAAGTCTCCCGTCGGCGAGAGTTCAAGCATGTTAAAATGTGACTCACGGGCCAGCTCCATTTCCCCGCTTCTTGAAGCTTGAAGAAGCCGTTCTGGCCCGCTCGTCTGGAAAGCCATTTTTCTTTTTACCCAGCACGAGGCCGAGGAGAATCCCTGCGTGGAAGAGCCCGTCGAGCGATACGGGCGGATTCCCAGAGGAATGAACCAAACTTCCCCAAGAGTTTTGCAACTCTGGAGGGCGATTTGCAGTCTGAGGCGCGCCAAGCGCGATCCCGCCTTCTTTCTTGCCCCTGTACTTTCAGCTGTATTACCTACCCCCCCCCCCAATCTATTGGGTAGTTAAGGGCTGACCGGAGGTTTTTTTGAGGGGGGGGGGTAATCCCATTGGAAACCCGCAGAACGGGCATTTGAGTAGACGCGATTAAGATTGAGTGGTGAGTGGAATTGTGTTCTAGTCAGGACAACAACACTGCAAACATACCGACCAGGTTGAAACAATGCCCGTTGGCGCGGGAGTGCAGAGAAGTAACACTGGATTGTGCTGCGCTCTCTTTTTAAAACCTGCAAATGGAAATGCCCGTTGAAGGGCTACCTTTTCCCGTCTTCAAACTGTCTGGCATGCCTAAAATCCTAGGCTACTCGTCGCGGAAGGAGCCTTCCCAACGCAGTCATGCCTAGGCTGCGAGCGAGCGCTCAGCTCGAAAGTTTCCTGCTCGGCTCCCTCCGACTAATTCGTGGCGTTTGTGCGCGAAGAGGCCCGGGGTTGCGCGTGAAAGGCACACCCGCCCTCCTCAGGCGAATGAGCCCATGGCGGTCTGCCATGGTTACTGGAGCTTTCTGCTTGATTAGAGGAGCGGCTCTGAAGCTGCCCGGTTCTCAAATCTAGGTTCGCTGTACTGTAATTGCTACGGAGTAAATGGTTTAAAGTGCGCCAAGGTTACCCCTGAAAACGAAAGAGAGTTACTTCTGGCCGCGAAGGAATCACGAAAATCTGGATAGAAGCATTCGTGACATTTCTTTAAGTGGGGAAAGGGAGGCTAAGGGCTTTGGGTTACTAAATTGTTTATTGAATTGTCTCCTGTTCCCACCAGTGATGCAGAATGTGAAAGGCTTGTCACAACCCTTGAGTCCAATTTCTTCCACCCCATCACTCCAAAACTCACTTGAGGAGAAGAAGTCTCGATTCTTCCCCAAAATGATAGGCCCCTTACCTTTGTCCCCCCTTCCCCTGCTGGGGCTCTTCAAAGGATTGGTGCTTGCAAACCCTGTGTAGTGTTGGTGTGGTGTACCTGTGTGTGTGTTGACCGCTGTTTAATCTCTTCCCTGTCTCAGCCCACCTGCTTCTCCTGACAGGGTCGCCAGCCATGAAACCCAGCAGCACCCAGCTCGCTGCAACAGGGCTGGGTTGTGCCCCAAAGCCAAGGTCTTGTCTACTGGAGTCTGGGAGGAGAAGAAGGAGGAGGAAGAGAGGGAGGACCGTGGGCTGGGTGCCTCAGCTTTCCTTCAGTATCTGGGCTGCTTTGAGAGTTAGTCAAACACTGAGATCCAACAGTGGGACAGTTGGGCGGATTAATGCACTTGGAGCAGCAGGCAGTGGCTTGGCCGTTGCACTGTAAGAACGCATTGGGGAGAAGGGCCGCTGCGGCTTCGTAGAGAATCCCCCCCCCCTTTTCAGGCTGGACTTGGTTCACTTTTGAAATGGTCTGAGCCACGCAATAACAGTCAAATCAGTCTCTTTCCTCTTCCCTCCCCTACAGAAGTCCATGGGAGCAATAATGCAAAGTGGAGCTTTGTGGACAGGGGCAATGACTTCCAAGTACCTTTTGTTGAGTCTGACCATCTTCTCTTCGCTTCTTCAAATCATGATAGAAGCCAGCTCTTGGTGGTAAGCTTTTTAATTCTATTTTTAATCACTTTCTGATTCCCCCCCCCTCCCCCAAACACAATATAGGTATTTCTGTCTTCAGTTTCCAGCTAATATGAAGAAAGGCCCAGATAGTTCCTGGAAAATGTAATTACCTGATTTATGAATCCCTAACTATTTTTTTCATTCTGTTCCTTCAATGAACTCTCTGCCACATATATGTAATAATTTGAATTCTCTATGGAACCAACTGTATAGTAGAAACTAAATAAAATGTGAAGTTGAAGTGAGAATATTGAGTTTGCAACATAAGCACACATACACAAAAGTGATTCATGGGAGCTACTTCAAAATAATGGGTTTAGTAACTTTCTGTTACTTTTTTGTGTGAACAACTGTAAGACTATAGATTCAGTATACATATAGGGGTAAGCTCTATTGATCTTAATGGAATTTAACTTCTGGAAACAGTTCTGCTGTCTGGTTAACAGGCATTTATCATTAAAACACACAGTTGAGTTAGAAAAATATTTTGTTGAAGTTGTTAGTTGTGGATGTTAAATTAACGCATTTATTTCATGATGTCTCTTGAAATTGTCTAGTTCAGATATATGTTCTCATAGTTCACTAGTTTACATATAAACTATATATTTTGTGTTACTTAACTTGTTAATTTTATTGATCTTCAATATGTTTTAGGTAGTAATACGCTGATATTACAGGTTTTTTTAAAAAAAGTATATGGTAGGTTAGTATTTAAATGCCTTCAGTGTGTGTATGAGCGTGTGTTTAATAGGTTCTCAAAAATGTACGGATAGCGCAATAATTTACAGATAAGGGGGTAAATGTGTTTAGATAAATGCATAACTTGATTTTTATCTTCCTAACTTCATGCATGTGGTTTTACTTTAGTATTTCAAATATTCAACAAGTCTTTCTTTCCACTTTGGCCACTATGCCTAGAACATCACTGAACCTTACTTCCAAGTAAATCTGCAGTAGGATTGGGGTCCATATCTGCATGTGCATTCAGTTTTTGTATTTGAACTGTCTCTTATTAATATAACTCTTCTCCTTTTACAGGTCTCTAGGTATGAACCACATGAATCCTATGAACCCTGTCCAGATGCCAGAGGTGTATATAATTGGAGCCCAACCTCTCTGTAGCCAATTGGCAGGGCTGTCTCAAGGACAAAAGAAACTCTGCCATTTGTACCAGGATCACATGTCATACATTGGAGAGGGTGCAAAGACAGGGATCAAAGAATGCCAGTATCAGTTCCGCCATAGAAGATGGAATTGTAGTACTGTGGATAATAACTCTGTCTTTGGCAGAGTCATGCAGATAGGTAGGAAGTGCTTTAGAATCTACATGAAGTATTTCTGTATGTTATATGCTAGAAAACTTTGCCAGGTTCTTTATGTGCCACTGAAGATCATCAAGAATGTAAACATTAAAATGCCTTGGGCGAAAAAACAAAATGCTTTTGGTGAGCAAGCAGCCATTGTGAGACTGACAGTTATGTAGAAAAGAGAAGAATAATACTGAAGTTCTCATCCCATCTCAAAAATAAACCTGTTTTTAGGACAGGAAATTGGAAGCAGATAGTGGCATTTGGCTGGCCTAGGATCATTTTCATATCAAAAACATGTAACGGTTGAATTTTATCTTTAGATTAATCACCTTAATTTTTCATACCGTTATATCAAGTCTATTCTGGACTGTTATTTTAATACATAATTTCTCAGCCCAAGCTTGTATATATACCAATATTGAAATCTCATTACGTTCAAAGGAATTTGGGAAAAGCAAGTTCAGGATTATACCTTTCTGAAAAGAAGCTAATTTTCACTAAATAAATTTAAGCTATGATGTGAATGATGTTGGTGTTTGCAGTCAGAAAACCTAGAATAAGTATTCTGTGGGTCTGCATGTATATGCACCCATGGAGACATAGATGTACATATACTTAAATAATTGCTAGTGTTCATAAAAGAACCCTTTTATTAGGAGTATATCTTTTGTCAATTTCTTTTGTCAATGTATATTTTTTTGTTGTTGTTGATAAGCTTACACCAGCAGAATTCCATTTTATGCTTTACAGAGGTCTTATCTCTGATATCCCCATTGAATTTGATGGGCTCAGCACAGCATCATTATAGGTTGCTGCTGACTGATGGATTGCTGTTTTCTCCCTTACCCGCTTGCAGTAATGACATCTGAATATCTAAGCCTGTACCTCCGGTCTAGCCCTTCCCCCAATTTAACTCACAGCTTGTGTATAATATCATTTCAGAATACTGAGATCTAAATCTAATTTTACATTCCTCTTTTTGAAACAGGATAGGAAAGGATTGGAATGACTTTAAAATTAGATTAAAAATAACTTCATTTAAGAATTGAGTAGGCTTCTGCTTTGCTTGAAGGATTGCTGTTAAGTCACATTTACTCTAAAAGTTAATTTTATGTAAAATAACCTTGAAAAAACTCAAACCTTTTCCGTGCCCTTTTTTTAATGAAGTAAGTGGAAACATTTGCCTTTTGAAGACTTAAATATTCTCCTGTAGCTTTGCATTATAATTGCTGTTGAGGGAGGTTTAGAATAAAATTGTTAATTGTTAGTATTCTGCCTTGAATACTGTGGGATATATTCCATAGATTTGGAGTGCTAAAAGCCCGAAATTATTTCAGATATTAGCATAGATGTATGTGTCCAGGACTTGAAGATTGCTTTTATAATGTCTTAGTTAACACAACCTCCTTATACAAAGTTTGCAACCATCAGTGTTTGAACTAGTTCCCATTTTAGTTTCAGGCCTTTGATTCCTGCTCATAATATATCTGCATTTATTTCATTTGATTTAAAATGGCAATAGCTTGTTTAGGTTAATTACAAGTCAGGATATTATGTGCATTCAACTTTCCAGATCATGAAAATGTTAGTGAGAACAAGTAGTGTGAGAAATTTCTCCAAACAGTGAGAAATTGTCATTTTGTATTTCAGCCTACTATATGTGAATTATAAAATAGATTGTTTCTCTTTACCCGGACACCTGTTTCTTGCTTAAACACTGTTCTACCTTTCTATAAATCCAGCTACAATGAGTGTTCCTGTTACAAAGGATAGAGCCTATTGGTTCTTTTTCTTTTGTGTTTCTCAGAATTTTTGTGAGAAATTCTTCGCTGATTTGACTTGAAAGAATACTTGAAAGATTTTGTGTAGTGAATTAAAATACTACAGGGGTTGTACAATTTCTTTGTCTAAATTTAAGGAAAGAGTAAAAGTCTAATGATTTGATTGATATCTTCATTGCTAAAATGAACAAATCAGATATTGATGAAGCATATTAGTGGTGTTGCTTTAAGAGCTGACTCTCTTAAGGTAGAATATCTCTTACGGTTACGATTTTTATTTGGGAAATAGCACAAGCTTTGGCATTAAATGCAGTGAGATATGAATCAGCATACATTACTGCTGGCACAAGTATTTCGTTGTTTTCTGAACAATCCTGGAAAGTTGGCTGCATAATATTTGGGTACTTTTCGCCCTGGCTAGATGAAATAGTAAATGATAATAAACCAAACATTTTCTGAAAATTTTGTCTGACTTGATCTCCAAAACTTGAATAGCGGTCTTCGAGTTGGGAGCCGAGAAATCAATATAGCTTAGTACCGTATACTTGAATAAAAGTATATGATTAAAAAAAGTCCTGTACTTGGTATTCACTTAAATCATGAAAACCACTAAATCAGTGGTATTTAAAAAGCTAAACTCTGAATAAGATTACATTTTAAACTAACTTTTGAGCCATGTAAGCAAATGCTCTTACTTGTTCTGAAGACTTTCTTTCAAAATTACGTATATGTAGGAAAGGATTTTTCTTGTTTGAAATGGACAAAGATTAACATGTCATCTTTTTCTGATGTAAAGGTATCGTGTTTATGCTTAGCACAGGATAGAAAACTTCTAAACAAACCAACACTCTGTTGCTGGCAGAGAGACTTCTAATATTGTCAAAGTTGATGATATTTGTCTTAAACATGCCACAAATAAATGTATTCCATCTGTTGTTTTTCTTAAAGTATACCATCTCCTCATTTTTTTTTCATGCCACAGACAAAAATTTTCTCTTAAAATATACTTTTGGGGGGGGAAACATAAAACCTAAATGCTACTAAAATGTATATAATCGCCATATGTATGCAAAAGGAAGTAAAATGTTTATGAACTTAATCTGAACCATACTAGTGTAAAAGTCATATATTCATATTCCATTATTCATATAGGTATATTAAAATAAATCAGATTTTAGCATACTACAAAAATTAATTTGGAATAAGTTCCTGACTGGCACAAAACTGACAGTAAACTTCTTTGGGATAATATAATTTTAAAACTTTTATTTTAAATACAATCATTTGGCTTTTAAAAATGTAGCTATATACTTTTAAACTAATTAATCTTTATTTTATTTGAAAAAGCCTGGAATGAGAGGATTTTTGAACTTAGCACACAGCATTGTAAAGGATTGACATTCAAATCATTGCGTAAGGCCATGTTTTATCTTTTTTGACAGTTCCCTTAGTTACAATTTTAAAAAGATATAGACAGTTGCCCAATAGGACTAAAATTGGAAGAAATCATCATGGGACTTGCCAATTTTATTAAACCTCTATGGATTTGAGTAACCTATTAACTAATGAATTTTCCTTCAGGCTATTCAAATAACTAGCCCACTTGGGTAGCCTGGATCTCTTACTTACCTTTAAAGCATCCCTTAAAACTCTTTTCATATTTTTCACATAGGACAATTTGTATAGAGTACATTCCTAGAAAACACTTGATCAGTTTGTGAACCTCATCATTAGATCAGAACCTTCTTTTCCAGTATAAAAGTTTTGTTAGTTTATCAGATGCCTCAAAAGGGTGAATTTTGGAACAAGTTAAGAGGATTTTCCCATAGTTGTTTTTTTTTAAAATAGGAACTTCATCCAATACCAACAAGTTTGGTCAAATATTATACTTAACATTCACTCAATATACCCTATTTTTTCAAATACATTAATCCACTGGGGAAAGTTCTTCCATTGTAAAAGTAATGTATCTTCTTTGACAAATAAATACATGCACCCCAGTCTCCAATGCGCTGAGCAGCTTCTCTTTCTCCTTCTTTTGTAGGCAGCCGGGAAACTGCTTTCACCTACGCTGTCAGTGCTGCTGGCGTGGTGAATGCCATGAGCCGGGCCTGCCGAGAGGGAGAGCTCACTTCCTGTGGCTGCAGCAGGGCTGCCCGGCCAAAAGATCTACCTCGGGACTGGCTATGGGGGGGCTGTGGAGATAACGTTGAATATGGCTACCGTTTTGCCAAGGAGTTTGTGGATGCCCGTGAGCGAGAGCGGATCTATCAGAAAGGATCTTATGAGAGTGCTAGAATTTTGATGAACATACATAACAATGAGGCAGGAAGAAGAGTAAGTAACTCAAAAGGGGATTCTTTTCATCTATTTGCTGATATTGTAAACATTTATGTTGCTGCATAATTTACATAAAGGCTGACCTTTCATTAATTCCTATTCACACATTGTTTGTTTTTCATAAGTTGTTTTTGAATTTATTTCCTTGAACAGACCTGGTGAATAAGTGCAGAAATGATTATTATAATCTTTATTAATACCACTACTACTAGAGGTAAACTAGACAGGATGCCTCAATTTAGATAAAGACAATTTTAAATTAAAAAAAGCAACAACCAGGAGTTTACAATCTGAGGGCCACTGCAACAGCTGATGCTTGATTTCCTTCCTGTACATGGGGCTGAAATTATACTTTTTTCCCTCCCAGACTCTTCTGGTAAAATTGTGCAAGTCACAGTAAATTTTCTGCAGAATAGAATTTTATTAGCTTTTATTTCCTACCCATCCAGTTTTCTTTGGAAGGGGTGAAAGAAGCATGTTTACTAGAGCGAAATGTACTTGTGTGGGGCTATTTTCAGTCTTCCTTATAAGGCTGTGAAAAAAAAGTGCCACCCTCTCTATATTATTAGAGAACAGGCTTTTCTGTGGTGGAAGTTGGTTTTTATGGCTTTTTTAATCTTCAAAATATTTTAAATGAATGAGTGTAAACTTTATTTTATTGTCCTGAAGTGGAAGGAGCCAAAATCATTATTTTTCCTACAACTGACGGTGCCAGAAGAAGTCGGCTAGTGACTTTACACTTGTGTTTCAAGGTGAATTAAGATGAAGGATAATTGAAAATTAATAACATTTAAATGTGACAAGAAGGCATCTGAAAGCCTTGGGAAGGCCAACTTGCTGCTAGAAAGAAGAAAAATGTCTTTTCACAGTTGCGTGTGTCGGCTTTGAGTGGTTCCCTGCTACCACCCCTTTTGAGCTGCCTTCCTGCCTTGCCATTTGGCAGGGTTTGAACTCCCCCCTTTTTAATGCTGGGTGGAAATGGCATTCAGCATCTACCTAATGTGTCAGACCCCAGGATTTTTGGGGCTGTGTCAACACTGACTCATGTCTATTTATACAGGGTAAATTATCAAGGTCTCCTTGCCAAGACTTTACAAAGAGGATATTGCGGTGCGGCTTGTCCCCCACCCAGAGGTGTTCTGGGGTTTTCTCTTTTGGATGGAGTCACTTGGCTATGCATGAAGACTAGTGTGGGAGGGAGATGCTGAACTGGAATGGAAAATGTGCTCTAGGAGCAGCACATCTTTCCAGTATAAAAAAGTGGGGGTTTAAAAGGAAAAATCTGATGCAATTCTACTATCAATAAGCCAGTCAACTGACTGGTCAAGTATCATGGATTTTTTTCACCAGTCTAAAGGTCGTAGGTAAAATCAACTTGTATATACCACTTGTAAGTTTTATTTTTGCTGGAAATCTTCACAGGTTCAATTATTTCCAGTTTCCCTTCTTGAAATGATACCTGCCAAAGTTGATTACCTTCTTTCTCCCGGTCTTTCTTTTTGTTATTGGGAGAGTTGACATCACTGTGTTTACCAAATCTGCAGATTACTGAGCAACACCAAGCATCTTTGAATTAAATAGAGAAGGGAGGGACTGGATACCTTGTTATCTTGCAGTGGTGCAGATAGATGACATCCATTTAGTATGCAAGGAATGAGCTTGTGCTTGTGCTTTCTTGAGGATGACTACCTATTGATCAGCCATGGATAGTGGCTTCCAGTCCTGCTCATTTTCTGTTATTGCTGCATTGTTTGATTGTTGCAAATCAGGAAGTGGAAAAGAGAAGAAATACAAAAACTGTGCAACTGAAACATAATTTCTCAGACACATTTCCAATAATAATAATAAAATAAAGGCAAAGATGCTCTCAAATCAGGCTCAACTCCTTTTGACTATATGTACGGAAATAGTTTGCCATTGCCGCCTTCTGGCTAACAGCCTTGGAATTTTCGGGTAGTCTCTCATCAAAACCAGGTTTCATTCTTCTCAGCTTTTTTGGACACAGCCAATATTAGATAGTTAAGCTACCATCTGTGGTTCAAATAAAATATGATGGAATTCTAAGGATTTAACAGCTGGATAGCCATTGTTGAAAGAGAGAAAGCTATTTGCGCTAGGTTAGCCTACTGAAAAAAAATCTGAATATCCAGAAAGCTGCTTCATGCAATTATGTAAGAGAACTGAGATAAAACTGATATATTATTATACTGGAATTATCTGTGTATGCTTGGACCAGGTAGGAGCATATGAGACTTTACACTGGCATAATTTGTTTAATGCTAAGACATTTGTGGCATTTCAGCAGCAAGTGTATTGATTGGAAAAGTGTGATCAGGTTGCATATCAAGATTGATCAGAAGTTTGTTCTATTCCCTTTTTTAGGGCCTCTAATAATGCCTGGTATCCTTTTTATTCCTGTCCCATCCACATGCCAAGGAAGTATAAAACAATCTTCAATTTTACATAATATCCTTGAACTAACACAAGTTTTCCATGGTGACTTAAGTTCATTAATACTCACAGTGGGTCCATTAACTTTGCTAGAACTTTCTCATACTTTTGATCTTGTCAGCTTATAGTATAATTTTATAGCACAGGATGGATTATTCTTTGATCCTTACCATCAGCATATGGTGAACCATTTGCAGACAAGTTGGAGATGACATAAACAGATTACCATGATTATTTATTCCAATGTTGTTGCTTGCTGGGATCATTTACACATTAAAAAAAAGTTCACTTTTGCATGCAAAATTTGTGAGTGGGAGATTTTCCATATTTTCAGTGCTAATCAAAAAGGCCAAGAAGAAAAATCTCCAGAAAGGTGGGAAAAAATAATTCAACTAATGCAATGAACTACTGCATGCATTCTTTGGCCACCAAATGAGCAGAAGGACTTCTTTGAAAAGATCCTAATGTTGGGAAAGATTGAAGGCAAAAGGAGAAGGGGACAATAGAGAATGCGATGGTTAGGTAGTGTCATTGATGCTGTGAGCATCAGTTTGGGCAGACTCAGAGATAGTGCCATACTATGGTACATGAGGTTGCAAAGTATCAGACACAACTTAGCAAATTGAACAGCACAAACTGCATACAATTGCTGCATACGATGGCCTTTTCATGAATTCATTTTTAGTGAAATTTGTGAGGTAGCAATATCATGCCATAGAACATTGGGAAGATAGCAAAATAATCAATTTTCTGTATCAGTGCAGACAGGACCGATTTCTCTCTATATTTCAGCAATTTGTAGCCTGATTTTTAATATTTTACTGTCAACATTGCTGCTAAAGTAATTTTCTAAAACGAAAAATTTTGCAACTGATTATGCTGTGAAGGTTTTCTACTGAATATGGGGGTACAGCTCACAGTAACTTGGACTTTTATATTTTCTGTATCTATTCCCTCCATTAGTTTTATACAAAAATGAAAATGGGCTTGTAAATCAGGGCTGTCAAACTCGCGGCCCATGGGCCGGATGTGTCACGCGCTGGCCACTTCCACACCTGGTTTACCGAAGGAGGGAAAAGTCGCAATATGTCATGTGACATTACCGTGACACTCGACACTCGACATTACTGTGGCACCCCTCCTATAAATAAAAAGCTGATAAAATATATTATCAGACAAACCTGTCAAAAACTCTTATTATATTGGGTATGATGTGACAACCAACGGTTAAAAACGGGGGAGTTTTTGGAAAAAAAAAACCCTGATAAAACAAGGTAAAAGAAGTTTCAATCAGCTCCAAATGTTTTCTGGATGTTTTAACTTTTATTGTTTTAAATTGTTTTAACTGTTTTATAGTTTTAGAATTGTAAGCTGCCCAGAGTCACTTGGTAGAGATGGGCTGCTACAGAAATTGAATAAATAAAAAAATAAATAAATTGTTACTTAGCAGCAGGCTAACAGGAGATTTCAAAGCATGTAGGCATTCTGGAAGGTAGAATAGACAGGTGCCAGGTGAGGAGATGATACCATTTGCAGTTGTTTCCCCAATAATGGGTAGTGCATACAAAAGTAGTTGTTCTGTTTATTTTACACCCATTTCTGTTTTGAGACAATAGGACTCACTTTTCTTCTTCTTCTGACTCCTACAGACAGTGTATAGCTTGGCAGATGTAGCCTGCAAATGTCACGGTGTGTCTGGATCATGCAGCTTAAAGACCTGTTGGCTGCAGTTGGCTGACTTTCGCAAGGTGGGCGATGCTCTGAAGGAAAAATACGACAGTGCTGCTGCTATGAAGCTCAATCTCCGTGGCAAACTGGTTCAGGTGAACAGCCGCTTCAATGCACCAACTATTTATGACCTGGTGTACATTGACCCTAGTCCTGATTACTGCGTGCGCAATGAGAGTACTGGGTCTCTGGGCACCCAGGGCCGACTCTGCAATAAAACTTCAGAAGGCATGGATGGCTGTGAACTTATGTGCTGTGGCCGAGGCTATGACCAGTTCAAGACCGTGCAGACAGAACGCTGCCATTGCAAGTTCCATTGGTGCTGCTACGTGAAATGCAAGAAATGCACAGAGATTGTGGACCAATTTGTCTGCAAATAAGTGGGTTGGGTGGGACTATCTCTTCCAGTCCACCAGCAGGGGAGTTGCCCTAAATGATCTCAGTTCTTATTTATAGTGCCCAATGGGTTGCTTTCCTTGTTTATATGTTAAATCTTTTGCAAAGAGAAATGATGGGGAAATCTTGTTACATCCAGCTCTGATTGTGCATAGTTTTATATATTTTTTTGCAATAATGGGGAGGGGGAAAAGTGACAGAATATTTATTTGCATATTTGGGATTAAGATTTAACAATACCAACGAAAATAGGATAGCTTAAAAGGATATCCATTCTATCCCAGAACAGTCACAAGAAACATGCTATAAATGCAGTAGATGCGGTATTTGTGTCACATGCTTCTTAGATCAGAGCATGGCTGGACGTGGTAATATAAAAAAATCTGGACATGGCTTTTGTTCATAACTTTAGTGACCAAAAAATAATAAAAATAAAAATGTTCTAATGGTAATGATTAGTTTATCTGTAACATTTTAGCACAACATTTTTCAAACATATCTGCATGACAACCTGCAGGGATGGATAAAAGCATAAGGTCCCTAAACTACGGTTGTGCTGCTAGGTAACTTCGAAAAATCCATGAAATTGAGTTTTTTTTTTCATTTATTCTTGGCTTACATATGAACATGCACTGAGTGAGGACTGGGCATGTAAAGATGCTAGGAAGGAAACATAAGTTCTTTCACCATCATTCACATAATGCATTTTTCAGAAGATATAGTATTTAAATTAGCAAATACCATCTTCTTAAAAATTACAAACAAAACCAAGAGGAAGAAAGCCTGACTTTAACTACTCATTGTAGACCAAAGCAATATTTGGAATACTGCAAGTTGCAGTAAAATAAGCATGTCTCATGCATGTTTAGACAGCCTTCTGCCTTAGTTTAAAAGAATATTAATGAGTTAACTTTGGGATTTCCTGAAGTGTGTGTGCTAAATAATGCTGGAAACTGAATCTGTATTGTGCATTACAAAAACAGGATTCTTTATTTTTAAAGTGCTATGGATAGTAGTTTGTTTCTTTTCAGAAATGGAAGTTGGCTGATAGCATTGTGGATTTGAGAACTCTTGGCTGTCCTGTACAGCAGCTTGATAGTTTAAAAATGGGCAGTGTGGCAAGCAATATCCTCTTCATCATCCTGTGCTACTTTTGTTTGTTTTAATGCACAATGCTTTAAAAATATATTGTGGCTATGCACAAACTGCTCAGACTATATTTGAGCAGTTGTATGTTGGTGTCTAGTATCTCAAACCTTTTCTCATACATACACGTTGTCAGTACAAACTACAAACCAATGATTTCTTTAAGGAAAAAAAAAGAACATAAAATCTGTTCAAGTTACCAGACAGTTTCTTTGTTTAGACTAAGCATATTATTATCCTTCCCCATTTTTAAAAACACTGTCAATTCACTTAAAGGGCTTTATTTGGGTTGGACGCTGGCCTCCCTTTTTCTGGGGCTTGAAAATTGTTGAAGGGCAAGTCAGTCACAATTTAACTTTCTCTTTTTCCTTTCAGAAAGTATTGGATTTTTCAACTTGGTTTAGTGAAAGATTTGGGATGATCTGAATTGTTGGTTGTGCACTTGAGCTCAGAATTCCAGAAAGTTTAACGTATGGTTTAGATCAGCCTTGCTCAACCTGGTTCTCCACCTAATGCCTCACACTATGCTGTCCTTAATGTCCCAACACTTAGTTGGGATGAGCTGAAACAGATTTATTGCAAGTTCATTGTTGCTAGTAATGGAAACAAACTTAAAGTATTCTTAAAAAAAATACCTTCTCCTTTTTTTATAAAGAAATAAATTCTGTGGTAAACTAGCATATTATACAGGCGCAGAAGCTATAGTAAATCTCGGTATTGTTTCAATTTTAGTACATGTGCTGTTGAAGCATGTTTTGGCAAGACATTTACTAGAATTGGAACAATACAGAGAAAATTAGCATGGCCCCTTGTACAGGGATAACATGCCAGTTTTCATGTAAGAAGAGAATCTTTTTTCCTTTGACACAAATTTAATGCATTCTTCAGCTTCCAAAACCTCACCCATATTCACCCACCCCAATAAATATAAGCAGTTTGGAATTAATGCCAGACTTCCACCTTTCATTAACATACCAGAAGTTTCATTTCTCACAGACTGGGAGCTTTCTCATTAATGCCATCATGATTATCAGCTTTTACAATGATGATTGCTTTTAATTTATTGTGCAAGGAAATATTTACTTCCATAGTTCCTAGTATTTGCAAACCAATGGCAACAATAACTTTCATAAATAAATAAAGCACTAGTTCCTTGAATACGTCACTTTTGGTTTTTATTATACAAAAACCACATTTTAAAATTATGTTGAACACTTATCCTTTATCATGACTTCTGCCTATGAGCAGAGAGGTCAAATGATCCTAGCTATTGAAAATGCTATTTAATGTAAAATATTCCACTTTATTCTTCAGATACTATGTAAATCTACTATGTTCTCCTCTTTGTTCTGTACATTTAATGTACATAATTTTGTCTCGTGTGATTTGTATATTTCATTGGGTTTTTTAAAGGCTTATGCCATATTGGAAGATAGACTATAAAATAAAATGTTGGTTATATATTGGGAGATTATTTTAATTCTTTCAGGAGAGGTATTTTTTTTAAAAAAAGCACTCTTATTATTTTTATTCTGCCTGTGCTATTTTTATAAATAAATCAAGGCAGCAAACCTACTTTTAATGCTCCTTCCTCCTATTTTTCCTACAACAACCCTGTGAGGTGGGCTGGGCTGAGAGTTTTATTGTAAAACAAACAATGTTTTCAGGTGGATTCTTTATCAGTATAACAGTAAGTATAGAGATTCTTTATGGAATCTTGAAACTGCAATTAAATTCTACAGAATATTGAGAATACTGAACTCTCATTTTTAACATTCTCCAAAAGATCTGTATGCAGTTAAGTAGATATTTCTAAGGCCCTTTTCCCTAACCATTTTTTATTCTTTAATATTTGCATTGTAGCTTCGCTTGGAAGCATGAAAGAAACAGGGTTTGCAATGTGACGTGTTTTACTCATATGGAAAACATACATGTTTCAAATAAATGGGTGTATCTGATTTGTGATAGGTGCTGTTGCTAGTCATTTTGTTAATAGGAAGGCCACACCCCCATAACAGCCATATTATAAAACGTAAAAGGGGAAGGGTCTTAATGCATTCTGCTTTAAAATCAAGGGCACCACTAGGGCTCCATTACGCTTTTAAAAATAATAATTATTATTATAGGAGCATTGCTAGCTTTTTAAGCAGAGGAGTCCATGGGGGTAGGGTCAAAAATGTTGATGTAGCCTTGATGCAATTAAAACCAGCTTGCTGTCATTGTGAGTTAATTAACCTCCTTATGGAAGGGCCTCTTTAAAAAGTTAGCACTGTGACTTATAAGATAGAATATAATTGAATATATACTATTATATAATACAATAGTATATAATTGTTCTAGTGCTCCAGCATATAACTGAGAACCTTTTCTTCCTCCCAAAACCATAGTTGGAAGGAGCCTGAAAAAGTTCTCACCCGGTTGTAGCTTTGAAAGTTACAGAAGAGAAAAATCAGTACGGGTTTTCATAAAAATGCTTAAATGTTCATTAATTTTAATAGCAGTTCAGTTTTGAATCGCTCCTAACTTTCTGAAATATGTGCAACCCTGAAATTCCGCTCTGAAGCCAGAGGCAGCCCTTAACCCTCAGAAAAGTTTCAGGCCTTGGTCTAGAGAAACAAAAGCCAGAAAATGTGTTCATGTTCTACAATTGTGTGCTGTTCTCACCACACCAACAATGCCAAGCAGCTCCTCCCTCTGTGCTGATGTCAGGCAGGCTTGGCTTTTTCCTGCAGACCCAGACAGAGGAGCCAAATACATGGAAGTTTGGAAGCAGCCTGACTTTAAAAAGGGCAGCGGCTATTCACCTGGCCCAAACTGCATTCCCAGGACTAGAAGAAGAAAGAAAAGAAGCACGTTCAGATGCTAGTTCTTAGGGTTTCCACCTCATAGGACAGAAATGGATTGCTGACAACTCCAAGAGGCCTGTTAAGTTTGGTGGCCAATCTAGTGAGCCACATTTCCTTAAAGCTGGAAGATGGTCTTCTCTGGCCTAGCTGGACTTGGCTTGCCACTTGTTGGTCACTCAAATCATGCTGTTCCCCTGTAGCCTTCCCACCCAGGTAGCTTGAACAGATGGTCTTGCAAATCCTCCCGGCAGGGAGGAAAAAGGAAATTTCCAACTAATAAGAGCAGAATGGCAACAGGAAATGATAGTTGACTTGGCTGCTGCATCCTCACAGGGCATTTGGGAAAGATACCCTTTGTGATGGAAAAAGAAGCAACTCAGTTGATCAAATATCATAAATCAAAGAGGCTCTTCGTGTTTCCGTATTGGTTTGTGTTCTCTGCTTGTTTTCCCCAACTAAACTCCATGCTCTGTATGGAGAAGTACATTTAATACAGAAATCTCACATGAACCCAAAGGTGAGTTGTATTCCTTATAAACAGGTTCTTTTGAGTATTGAGCCAATTTTTATATTTTGGAAAGCAGAATTTCTGACAACATTTTTATTTATTTTATTTTTTTTACATTTATATAACATAAAGAGATTCCCACCCCTTTCGGACAGAATACAGTCAGGAAACAAAGTGGATTTTACTGAACAATGTGAGTAATAAAATATACCAGGAGAAATTTGGGCTAATCGCATCTGATCAAAGAAAACTTTGCAACATCAGCAAATGTAATAGATTGCTTATTTGCACGCTCTCTTTCATTTGAGAGGCCAGCTTAATGTACTGAATCTCTTCTGGGGTGCCAAGAATGTAATATGCCACAAAAGTAGAAGATCAACATGGAGCATGCTTTAAAATAGCACTTCTGGGTAAATGCAATTTCTGTGGTCTAATTACTCACATATGGTTTCATTTTCCTTCAGTTGTATATTGACCAGTATTCTTTACTGCAAAAACTCTGACCTGCACTTGTATAGGTCAGCATTTCTCTGGAGTGGAATATGGTGAAATTCTTTCCAATAACAAGGAAGTTAAAAATTATTTACCATAATTACTCTAAAGTAAAATAATCCTAAATTCTACATGGCTTCCTTCCCCCCCCCCCCGCCTCCCAAAAAAAGGTGAAATTGGGGGAAGGGGTCATAATCCTGTGAAGTTCCCAGTTTGCTCACCTTGTTACTAACACCCTTACTCCTGTGTGGAAAATAACCTGAAGCCAGTCCTGGAGATCATTATGTCCCATTCCCCAAATTCTCTTATGTAATACATGCGCATCTAGGGCTGTTTATAAAAGGTTCCCAATTTACAATTTACAAAAAATAATAATATAGATCTCTTATTTGCATATACTCACCATTGTCTCACATCAGAGCATATAAGTGTATATATACATATGAACACATTGTCCCCCCTTAAAGCAGAAGCAGTTGGAAGAAAAAAAAGGATAGAGGATTGATGTGGGATAAAAGAGACAAGTATCTACATAAGAAAATGGAATAAAATGGATGGAGAAGAAGAAAGACGAAGTAGAAAGGGGTTAAAGGGGAAAAAAAGAGCTGTACAGGTAGTCCTCAACTTACAACAATTCATTTAGCGACCAAAGTTACAGCATCATTAAAAATGTGACTTATGACCATTTTTCACACTTATGACCAATGCAGGATAAAAATTCAGACAGTTGGCAATTGACTCATATTTATAACGGTTGCAGTGTCCCAGGATCACATGATCACCTTTTGCGGCCTTCTGACAAGCAAAGTCAATGGGGAAATCAGATTCTCTTAACAACCATGTTGCTAACTTAACAACTGCAGTGATTCACTTAACAACTGGGGCAAGAAAGGTCCTAAAATGGGGCAAAATTTACTTGATAAACATCTTGGTTAGCAACATAAATTTTGGGCACAATTGTCATAAGTTGAGGACTGCCTGAATAGGTATGACAAAAAGGGTTAAGTTCACTCGGCTATCATCTTCCCAAAGAGCAGCTAGACTTCCATCTTCATGCAACAGTAATGTTCTTGGCCATTTGCACCTCTTAATAATTCCTCAAATTTCAACACTTTTCATTCTCAGTGAACATAAGATCTCCACCTGCCTCCCCCCATTCCCGCAGGCTAACTGCTATGTTGCCACTTTCAGAATAAATCAGAGTTACTACCTCTAGATGGCACCAAAGAATATGAGAGATTTTGGTATCCTTTTGCTGCAATCTATGGGTCACCCAGAATTTTACATCCCAAACCTGATAGCTCTATTAACAGAATTTATTATCTCCTGTAAGTAAATTCCACTGAGTGTATTTATATATTTTTAATTAATATCCTGCCTTTGTTACAGAAAATCAGGGTGGCATTATTCATCCTCTCATGGGTATGCTTAGTTGCTTAAAAATTGAATAATGAGTATATGGCTCTGTATACAATATAATAATTTCAAAGGTGTCTTAGCATTTCTGTTATGCATTTGTGCTGGTAGGTATATGGTCTAAGGCAGACATTTTCATCTTTGCAATTCTAGCTAACTCTCCCAGGAAACTGTCTTGGTCCTGTTATGATGGTAGTTTCAGTTCTAGAGGGACTTGTGACAGAAGCAGTGAGCCTGGATATGCTGCAGCTTGTCACATAGAGCCTTATTTATTTATTTAATTAATTTATTGAATTTATATTGCCACCTATTCACCCATGGCGACTCAAGGCGGCTTACAGAATATAAAACCACATTTAAAACAAAAACTAACGAAAAGAATCAAATAAATTAATATAGTACAATATAACAAAATCACTCCCCAACTCCCCACCCCCCACCCCGGCTACAGCAGATCACACCAACCATTTAATGGGCTCCATCCCGCTCTGGGTTCCCCAGGCTTGCTGGCAGAACCAGGTCTTCAGTGTCTTCTGAAAGAGTATTAGAGTGGGGGCCATTCTAATCTCTAGGTGAATGATGTTCCAGAGAGAGGGAGCCACCATGGAGAAGGCCTTTCTTCTGGGTCCCACCAGGTGTATCTCCCTCGGGGATAAGATCCACAACATTCCCTGCCTCCCTACTCTGATGGGTTGGGTAGATGTGACCGCAAGAGATGGTCCCTCAGATATAGTGATGGCTGTCAGTGGCAATTACCTTTTGCAGTATGCAACTATGTAGTAGAAGATACCAAAGCTGACTATAACGGAGCCCTGGCTGATTTGGCATATGTATATATATATATCATACTTTTATACTGATAAGGGTGTGAATTAGATAACATTGATTAATAAAGAATAAACTGAAAGTTTGATTTGTTGAATAATTGTAACTTCATTCATTCATTGATTCATTTTTATCAAAGGTTTTTCTCTTTTTCTCTCAGTACAGCAAACAAGTCTTTGGACTGTAACAATACAGCTCATCTCTGGCCTCAAATGCTTTTTGAAGAATGTGAAGTGTTGTATTCAATCATAGGCTTAGTTCATTGTGGCATAACCCCCTGGAAAAACTCAATTTCTGTTGATTTCATCATGAAACTGCTATGTTAAAAATAAATATGGGAATTGCCCTTAAATTAGTTTGAAATCAACACTGTAGGTAGTTAAGCCAAAGCTTGCTAAAGAATGGGCAGTCAGGAAGCCTGAAATAATTTCCAAAAAACTGGTTCAGGAAAAGATACTTTGCCATTTCACTTGTAGAAACTCCCATTTAAAAGGCTTTTGGAAAGAAATGATCCCTATTGAGTGATGCTGTTTGGAGAGTCCTCCCCTGCTCTCAAATCTTCTCCTTCTGAACCTTGGAAATCCCCCACATCTTAACATTTTGTGAAATGTTTTTTCTGAGAGGCTGAGAATGTTGTCTAATTTTCTTGGGGTAGGCAAAGGATTGCCAACCAAATAAACAGAGATGCAGTCCCCCTCACTGGATGTCTTCAGCTTAGATTAGACAGCTGTTTGTCATGAATACTTCAATGTGAATTGGCGCACTGAGCAAATGGTTGGACTACATGGCCCTGGAGTACCAGAATTCAGGCCAATTTCTTCCAAGGTGCTAGTTCCAAAGTTGCTTTTTCAAGAGGCAACTGGACTTTCTGGTTTTTCTTTGAAGATGCTTCATTTCTGATGGATGGTGGGGAATGGAAGGATTTATATTTTTTTGCAGACAGCTGGTCATTTGTATTCTTTTAGAGAGTCATTAAGGCTACCCTTGGAGGTTTGTCTGTGTCCTCAGAGTCACCTGAGTACTGCAAATGGGTGGGGAGCCTTCCTAGAACTGCTGAAAGGACTGTGTTGTGGAGCTGTGCTTTTTGCCAAATGTTTTCTATCCTGTGTCCCTTCACTGTTGAACACAGAAGCAGGCTGTTGGGGATGAATCTGGGTTGTCTGCATCTCAAACTGAAGTGTAAATGGTTCCTGTATGGTTCCTACACCTTTGGGACAACCATGACCTGGATGACTGAGAATTTCCATAGACTTCCATGGTGCTACTTTCCTGAGGGGCCAGGTAGAAGACTTAAGAAAAAGAAGGACTGCAAGTGGGAGGAGGTATCCCTTGTCTCTCTAACCTCTCCTGTATCCCAGAAAGTATCTTGGGGAAAAATTCAGTTTTTGGACTGATAATAGTTTCAGCGGTGGACTATTGTTACTCTGGAATCCATTGCCCCCTTTTTTTGGGTAATTTTTTTTTTATTTTAAAATCTTTATACAAACATATAATTGTGTGAACAGTGTGGTATCTGGGTATCATATCTTCAAAACAAATAAATTGATATTCATCATATTTATATCATTTAACCAAATTATATAATTCTAACACTATTACATATCTTCATAACAAGTTATCATCCATCATTATTTAGTTCCACCAAAAGTCAAATTATACAATACTTCCATATGTCCTTTTTATGCCAATCACTCTATTTTAAATCTTTAATATAAATAAAACATTATTAATCCTCTCTATTACATTTATGATATCAAATTCTTCCTTTGTTATTCAACTATGAAATTATTTTTATTTCAATCAACAGATCTCATACCTTTTCATACCAATTGGCTATTATTAATCATCTTTGTTACATTTAGCTAGTATTATCAATTCAAGCTATAAAGTTATTTTTATATCAGTCGCCATATTCAACACATCGTATTTTAATACCAATCAGCTATTGTCAATCCTCTCTATTACATTTAACAAATATGCATTCTTTCATATTAAATTTATAATTTGATTATATCATCATTCAAATTTTAGTTTTTCTACATCGTTATCTATCCCCCTTCTAATCCCATCTCTCTATTTCTCTCTCTTTTTTAATTGTATCCCTGCTACCTTAAATCTATTCTCTTTTTTAACCATCATCTCTTAACTGCCTTAAAGTTTTAATTGTTTCTTAGCTTGTCTTCCATATTCTTCTCTTGGATCTTTATTTCTATCTACTTCTACTTCTTGGTTGCCCATTTTAAGCTTTTCTCTCTTCTCTATCTTTTCCCATTGTCTAGCTTACCAGCTATCTACTCTTGCCCGTCTCATTCTCCTATGAAAATATTTTTGTTTCCCTAATTTCTTTTTTGATTTCCTTAAAGTACTCTCTCTTTGGTTTTTATAATCAATCCCACTTATTTGGATTTTTATCTCCTTGTTCCATTTGTTTTGTCTGTCTCATTTTTTCATCTCCTTTTTCATTTGACTCCTCCTTTTCCTGGGTGTCTTGAAAGGTCAGTGTCTCTTGTATTGTATTTTCCTAGTCTTCATCTATAGTCTCCAATCATTTCAAGATTTCCTGACAATGTCTTGTCCATGCCTCTTTTACGTTTTGAATTGTTGATGCCATCCCTTCCCAAATTCCACTCCATTCTTCTTGATGAGACATCTTGTTAAGTTTTGTAGGGTCCCTCTTTTATACAGTTCTC
>JANHFL010003202.1:181117-192452 GCA_032468155.1 Oxyrhabdium leporinum | reverse complement strand
CTTGATAGGAGAAAAGGTTCTGGAAGGGGTCTGGAAGCCAAGACTGGAGAAAAAAGGCCCAAAATTGGTTTCCTCTAAGACCCTTTGCAACTTCTCCAAAATCATCCTTAAAAAGTTACACTGATTGACATTTGTCCAAGTTTGTTTGACTTAGCCATCTCTGTTTATTTTTTTTCCAAATTTTTTATTTGTTTTTTTTATATAACATATAAAAACATATATATATATATATATATATAAATTCAATTTCAATTAAACAGACTTAGACATGTCTGTTTAGAAGAAAGTGAACCACAGCCTCATTCAAGACTGATGCACCATGTCGCCCCTCAAAAAAGCATTAACTGCCTCCTTAATCAGGTATGCAGACCCAAGTTGCACAAATCACCAAAACAGAGCATGGGTCCCATTGGCAGGTGTCAAGGCTCACGCCACAGAAGGCTCTTCAAGTTCCTTAGTCTCCACCATCTCAAAAGAATCCCAGCTTATCTTACCAGACACCAGCTGAGTCTCCTCACTGTGCCCTGCTCCAAAAGGGAAGCTTGTGGTACTGTGCAGTGGCACTGCTTTTATCAACATTTGAATGTTTGTGAATGTTTGTGCCTAGGTTGATAAGGTGTGCTTCTACTTTAACTTCTTCTCTTCCTTTTTGCATTAATTTGGCACGACATCTGACATAATATTTGGGACTGGTTATATTATTTGGGACTGATTATACTAAACAACAGATAGTTTTTTTCATCTTGCTTCATCTTGAACAAAATATTCTTTGTCTTCCTCTCTTACAGCCCCCAAAGTGGTTTCATCAGCCACAAAATAGCAGTTATTGGCAGTGAACAATTCCTGGGACATGGACATTACCCCTATTTCAAGTTTCTTTGCTTTCCAGCAGTCAGAACTATTGACTTAATTACACCAACATTAAGTGAAAATGGCACTCTTTTCTCTAAGGAACGTACTGTAGTTCTGAACAATATTATGCTATCTACTCGAAGTATAATGATGAGACAGGTGGACATATAAACTGAAATAAATAAGAATATAACAAATCAAATGCATTATTTTAGTTTCATTATTTTGTTTTAACAAAGCTGCTACTTTGAGTATTATGTTTAAGTTAGGGGGGAAAATGGCTTTTGAAAACCAGCCAAACTGTTATGATGGCACAAAAGCTAGGAATCAAAATGATATTAGGAAAAATGATTTTCTTCATCAAAATGAAATTAATATTCATCATCTCAAATGTTATTTTTTCAATTTCCTTCTTAGCATTCATTCTCTCTCCATCCACCTACTTTACTTGCCTCTAAAACCTATCTGTGTCTTCCTATTAATCTTGCTGACTATCAAGAGAATGCTAATTCCAAATCACTGCAGAAACATTCAATGTTTTCCTCTTGCAGACTCAAAGTTTGTTAGACTAAGAGCTTAGTTCTTCAATCACACCACATTCAATAAATGAAAATATTTAATTGGCTAATAAGCTGCATCTTGAAAACTATAACTCAGATTGTAAACATTGTGTTTACAAGCCAAAGTCTGCTTTTTAGGTATGCTAGAGTCCGTCCATCCATCCATCCATCCATCCATCCATCCATCCATCCATGCTTCACCCACACATCCACATCCACACACCCACACACCCACACACCCACACACGTAAAATTACACAGTATGAAAGAAAGTACAAACCATCTAACAATGACTTCTTTCTATATGCTGTATATAAATCGCTCTACACAGTATTTGCATAACTGTGTAAAAAACATTTGTGATATAAGATAGATATGTATGCTTTTAGTTTCTCCAACTCGGCCTCCTCCAGGTGTATAATTAGCTTTTGAAATTCAATGGGATCCTAGCCTTCATTCTATTAATACTGGGATGGTAGAATACTGCTGAAATTCAGATCCCATCAGCTGCATAAGGGAATCTACAGTTTAGCAAGATCTGGATCACTGGCCAGATATATGGCCTGCATATAAAAGATTGGGTACTATGAAACATTAAATGTTAATTACACTATATGTGGGAAAGGCAGGATGGTGCTAGGTTTGTTTTAATTGTTAACCTGATCTTTAAGAAGTGCAAGATTGGAGAACTGTGCTAAATACAAATGTATGTACAATGTATTTTACTGTTTATCAATATTTTTATCCACACTTTTTCCTCCCAGTATTCAGTAACACTAAAATAATCTGATAATAATAATAATCTGATAATAATAATAGTCTGCTGAAGTATTCTTGCAGGCTTATACAAATAATATATTCTTCTTCAAGATCCTTTTGAAAATATTTGGCTGCAATACACACACACACACACACACACACACACACACACAGAGTATGTATATATATATATTTCAGAAATAGAAATGGTACAGCTTTTATCCATTATTTGTGAACATACATTAATATTCTAAGACTTCAATCATATTCATGTTTAGCTTGGAGGAAGCAACATTGAATTTAATTAGACGTATTTTTGAGCTATTATTTTAAAAATCATACTGTATGAATGGACACAGATGAGATTTTATTTATTTATTTATTTATTACAAATCTATGACTGTGAATGAATTTTTATTATGGCCTCTGGCCAATCGGCAAATATAATAAATACCACAATCAGAGTGTTGTTCTTAAAATAAATAAAATTAGCTTAACTTAGTCAGTGTGGCTGGTTCTACAGAGACTGGGTTATCTTTTTAACAGCAGTATGAAAAAAAAAACCTTCTTTAGTTATATTCAGGCTCACATCTGGAAAACAGCAGGCTACATTAAAAAAAAAATCATTTCTTCCTGGAAACCTCAGAAATAGTGGATCTATAAGCTTCTTCCTTATGTCCCTAAAAGGGTGTAGCATAAAAGAACATGTGTTGGCAACGAATTACAAGGACAGATAGCAGAAGATGATTAGTGCTTATAAATATACATATGATGAAAGGATCTGGGGAATTTATGAAAATATAACTGTTAAAACTACAAAGCAACATAAAACTTCCTAAAACTTTAGAAAGTTGAATAAAAATGTGTTGAGCTTCTCTCTAAGTTATAAGTAGCAGCAAGCTGCAGCAATAGTTTATTCCACAGAACAGGAAAATTACTTTAGAAAAAGGACTACTAGAATCATAGAAACCTAGGGCTGGAAGGACCTCGAAAGTCTTTTAGTCCAATCCTGTACCCACAGCAGATACCCTTGTATCATCTCAGACATATCTCTGCCCAATCTTCTCCTGAAAACATCCAGGGCACTCATAATTTCAGGAGACAGGCTGTTCCACTGCTTATTAGCTCTCATTCAGGAATTTTCTCCTTATTTCAACTTTGGATCATTCCCTGTAAAGTTTTCCTCTATTGGCCTTATCTTGATTGCGGTTGAGAATAAATCCACATTGTCTTCTGTCTGACATCTCTTAAGGTATTGGAACACTGCTATCAGGGAGTAACTGCTATCACAATCCTTATCTTCTGAGTCTTTTCTTTAGGTTAGACATTCCTCTGAACTTTCTTTGTATCATTTAGCCTCCAACTCTCTTATTATCCTTTTCACTTTTTGCATTCTTTGTGGATCTTCAGCATCCTTTTTGTATTCTGGTGACAGAACTAGACATAGTATTATAAGTGGGATCTGACATACATATATACATACATACTATCAATTTCCAAGGTCTTTACACTCTACCATTATTGGTGTATTGGCTGCATTGGCTGTTTTGGCAGTTGTGTTATATGGCTGGCTCGTGCCTAATCTGTGGTCTACCAAGGCACCCAGATCCTCTTGCAAACACAGAGATCACCCATTTTGTACCTGTACAGCTGATCACTGTACCACTGTACACTGTATCACTGCTAACACCACCCATTTTGTACCTGTACAGCTGATTTTTCTTATTTAAGCCCCAGTTTTACATTCATCACCCTTGAACAACATTTGTGGGGGTGGGGGAGGAGAAAGGACTCAACATTAACATTTACCAAGATCTTCTGGATTTTGAGCTTATCTTCTTAGATATTAGAAATCTATCTGGCATACCAGCTTTTTATGTGTAACCTGCAGATTTTATGAGTACCCCTTGTATTCCTTAACTGAGTAATTTATGAAGATGTTGAAGAGTGCTGAGCCCAACACTGAATGCTAGTAGGTACCCTACTGCATACATCTTTCCATGTGGCTGTAGTAGAGCCCTGTGTGAAGATGGTTTTTCATCCAATAGTGAATCTGTCTAGTAGTGACACTATCCATACACATTGTTCCAGTTTATCAGAGGCTGTAATCTACTTTATCAAATGCCTTATTGAAGTCTAGGTATATCAAATCAACAGCATTTCCTTGTCCAAATAACCTAGTCACACTGTCAGTGAAACAATAAGATTTATCTTGCATGACTTTTGCTTTAAACAAATCTATGCTGGCTTCTGGTGATCACTTCGTTTGTTTTCAATGCTTGCAAACCCATTGTTTGAAAATTGACTGCATTATTTTTCATTTTTTCAAGAGTGTAATTTGATAAACCATTCCTTCAAATTTCTTATTAAATCATCTACCTTCATGGAGGTAAGGATGAAATTATAAGAAGCACACTGAAGCTACTTGTAAGGAAGGCTATGTATTTGTTTATGTTCAGAAAACTGTGGTCTTAACACAGTTTCAACAAAATATAAATGCTATGTTTCTTATGACGCATATATGTTTAATGTACTTAAAGGGGAAAAATGACACTGGCTATTAATCAAACGGTTCTAAAATTGCTTTTGTTTGTAAGCTGTTATGAAGCTCTGAACTATTTCACTATTCACCATTGTCAAATTCTTGATCATCTGCAACTCATTATTTCATGCTCTAGTGTTTATCATAGAAAGAATGGAGCTCCTATGTTATGCTTATATCTTTTCTATAATTTTATTACTCTATGTAAAGTATTTTTCACTCACTATCTCAGTTTTAGAAATAAAACTTAAAATCAGGGAAACAAGCTCTTGAACTTCTTTTTCTATTTAAGACAATTTTAGGCCTTAGAAGTTTAGGATGTATAATTAAAATGGGACAGACAGATGATCCATTCTAAGACAACACATACAGGGTAAAGCATGTACATCATAATTATTTCATTTTCATCTGAAAGCCTTGCATTATTCAGGTGACCAGAACATTCATTTCAAATTGCCTATTCTATGTGATCCCTTCATAGTCCACCAATATGTTTATTCCCTCACTGGATTCTAGTTTATGATAATTTTTCAGGCTGGCCTAGCAACCAAATAGTTTTGAGGCAAAACAATCTGGTATTCATACTTTTAGAAGGGGACAGCTCTATCTATAATCATCTATCTTCATTTCCTTCTGCCTTTCTTCTGAGACACACATGCATGGAACACGTACTGTTGGGTTCCCCTTCTGGTTGGATGTATTTTGTTAAGTAGTAGGTTTTGCCTATACCTAACATGTATTTACTGTAAACAAATCTCCTTTTTATTATAGTTATAATAATCACTAATTATTACCCTCTCTCTAACACACATTACAGAATGATTCAATCTCTAACATTAAAGCTGTAGCTACACTGGACCTTTGAGAGGTGAGAGCTGCATTCACAAAGTTATACACCACATCGTCAGATTTGCTTGTCCAGGAAGAATGATGAGGGACACAAAAAAATATCAGGAGGCTGAAATTAGGTTTTGCATGCATCAAGGGAACAAATACCTGCCAAATTTGAATTTGAATCTGGTCTTAGGATGATCAAATCTTGCATTTGCTACAACCAATAAAGTTGTGTCAATGCAAACCAATTTTGGATATATGTTGCCATGATACCCTTAGCTCTGGATATGGCATTTAGCATTGCCAGAAAAAATACATAACCTTTTGTTAAATAGGGTAGTTCCAGAAGCTGTTCTTCTAAACCTGGAGTGGGGAATGATTAAAATTGTGTGTGTGTGTGTGTGTGTGTGTGTGCAATTCAACTTTTTAATATTTTAGAGAGATGAACAGAGGCTGTGCAATGATATCACATCACCAAATGGGATGCGGTTAGTATTTTTGCTTTTGGGAGGAGTAAGAATGTTGCTGCCTTAAAAGTTACATTTATGAGTGGGGTCCTAGACATTTTTTTCCCAGAACTGCATGGACATGCAGTCAGAGTCCTCTAAATGCATAGCAAGAAGATTATGTGTTTGTATGACATGTGAAGCACTTCCAAACCATTTTCAAAGTGTGCCAAACTATATTATTTATTTATTGGGCTTTAAAAATGTTGAGTTAACCATACAAACTAGTTGTAGCATCAATCAGAAGTGCACACAGGGTGGAAGATAGCAAATAACAAATCATACACCTGACTTCTGCTCTTAAATACAGCATTGTGCACAATGTTATGGCAATGTCATCTTGACATGATATTTTGACATTATTGTGATTAGAAATTGATGCCCATGTCATCAGTTGAGCAAGATACAAATATTGACATAATTAATTAACTAAATACATATACAGGCATATTATCAGAAAGTATAGATTTAATTATTAAATATTGAAATAATGATTAGTTAACTATTGCATCCTTATTGATTTTTGAGTAGCTTAGAACCTGGACTTTCAAGCAATCCAACAATATCACCAAATTTCATCTGTGCACTTGGTAATGAAAAAGCTAATCTTTTAGGTGTCTTCTACTAGAGACTAAATAAATTATGCTGAAGACATGTTAACTGCTTTCTGATCTAAATATTTTCTAAACCATTTTCATCTGAAAATATACACATTTCTTGCAAATCTAATTCATGTGGAGCCTCTACTAAGAACTTTGGACAGTAATTCTTTCTTGCACCTGACTGCAATACACCTTGCAATGTACCTTGGGGATTTTATTAAAGAAATAAATAAACTTATCTTCTTTAAGACATCTATTTGGCCAATTCATATGGTGAGTTCATGCATGATATGAAAGTCTTTAGAATCTACGCTTCAGCAATTAAAGAACTAATCCAGAAATGTGATTTATGTTCCACTTGTTACAACCTGCAGAGTCCCAAGCAATATTAAAAGGAATACTGTTCAATTTTCTTTTGAAAACATTCTTCTGTAATATGAACCCATTTTACCTAGGACATTATGCCTACATTAACATAACAGATTGAATATTATGATTGCAGTAGATGAGCTGCTCTGATGAACCAGTAACTAATTTAGAGTGAATTATATAACAGTATGCTGCTGGTTGGATTCATACAAAGATGATTGATTTAGATGTGTCTTGGTTTAATCCAGAAGGTGCTGCATCTATCCCTATGAGAATGAGTACTGATATTAATCTCAGATAGACTAATTATGGATGAAGTAGTTAGCCCTATAGGAATGGGAAAGAGAATCCAAGTTTCAGATCTAAAGTTCTGTTTGTGCTGTTAGGAAGTAAGCATAAACATGTGCCAATTCCAGGGCTAGCATACATTCCTTCCTTGTTGGGCTGACTGGACAGCTTTAGTGCTTTACTGGATCACACAATATCTGCCTATCCCAGGTCCTTGGAGAGACTTGGTTGTGTGACCAACTATAATTCTATGTTTACAATTGCTAATATCTTGGATGATAATAGGCTTTATTCTGAAAGGATCAAAACAGAGTTGAACATGTAAAGTACAGATAAGTCCATTTAATTCAGAAAAGGGAGCACAGAGCATGTAGATGATTATATACACTAACTATCACGTAGCCTTAAAATGAATCTTTTCTGGGGGGAGAGAATTTGTACCTGTGTCAACCAGAAGGTCACTGGGTGGAACTAAAAATAACTATTTTATTTTTACTACCAGTTTATATTTATTTTGTCCAAGTCATGAAGGCCACTGACTGTTCCCCTCTGTTCCCACACAGATATCCTCTTTCCTCTTGCTGCTTAATGTTTTAAAGTTTAATTAAGCACATTCCGTAATTTGAAAACCACAAAGAGGTGGTTTCTCAGACTAAAATAAGGTGGTTGCTTGAGATCAAATAGGACATGGTCATTGCCACCCACTACTTCGCAGAGTCTAGTGATCTAAGCAAGGATTGCTCCCCACACACCTGCAGGCCAAATACTAAAACCCAAAGCTTGGATCAACAATCCCTCTCCAAGCCGCAACTAAAACCACAGTAGCAAAGGCAATCCTATTTTTGAACATGGAAATGAGACTGCTGTTTAGAAAGAGGCCAAGTTGTGTTGGACAACTCTTTTTCAACGGTAGGATTTTTATTTTTTAAGAAAACATCCTTAATTCCCTCCAGATAATTGGCTAACCTCTCTGTTCTAGATAAGTACTTCCAAGGCAGTTCAGACAAGCTGTTTGCTGCTTGGCCAATTCAGAAGACAGTGATCCAAGCAAGAAATGTCTTCAGTCCTTCTAGGAATGCAAACATTTCACAGGTGCAGATTTCTTTCTTTACTCTTGCAACAAAGTTGGAATGAAGAGGAAAACACCTGTGGTGCTTAGGTTTTCTTGGTCTCAGACTGCTCAAAGGAACAGGTTGTTGTTATGTTTAATGAATATTTAGGCATTTAAATTTATAACTCACTTATTACCTTCCAGTCTTGTTAATTGAGACGAAATGAAGTGCAACCCGAGATATAAATTATGGACCCCCTTGGCTTGCTCACCTTTGAGTTACATAAGTGACTCAAAAAAGTAGGTGTGGGGTGCACAAATCCAGATAATAGCAGCAAAGAGATTCAGACAACTAACGTTTTGGTCTCTAGTGCATTTTTTAAATACTCGGATCAGATATCTCTACCAAAGAGATGAATCTCTAATTCTTGCAAGAAAGGTTCAGGTTTTGAAATCCCAAAGGGAAGGAAATCTGTACTCGCACTGTATCCCATCTCAGGTATATGTCTGCTGTCTGAACGTGGTAGAGCAACAGAACTATGGAAGAATTCCCCTATACAAGCCTGGTATATGGGAATTCAGTGGTAGAAAACACACTTGTGGATATGTTAAAAGTCCAATTTTATTCCCTGGAAAGTGCAGTTCATGACTTAGAACAGCAGGAAAAAAAACAGCTTGCCACAATGCTTGAACACAATGAAGATTTCTTCTAGATAGATTTAGACTGGAAACCTGACCATCATGTAAATTATTGGAAGACTGAGTTTATGATGCCTCTAGCTTTGATATTCCAAGTTAAATCTAAACAAATTAATCAGAGCAGAGACAGTTATCTTCACACTCACAGCTCATAACAGTTACAATGAATTATATTTAACAGATTCGGTGGAAGCAAAAATGAATGTTTTCTGCCACAACACAGTCTTTTAAAAGTATTTCATGCTACAATAGATTTGTTTTCCTTTCATGTGATTCAGTCCAGATTTCTCTGCAGAAAATCAGATGATGCATACTGCTAAAGTGATAGGACAGATTGCTAGAAAGTACCATATGACAATCTGCAAGTCTATAGTTTATCCATCAAACAGCTGAGCAATCATTAATGTTATTATGAATATTCCCATGAACATCCTGAAATTCTTTATATTTGGAGAAAACGTCCTTGCACCATTTCAAGCAGAATTTCAGTGATGCAGAAATGTGGTTGTTATAACTCAATAAATGTAGAAAATATTTTTTACCCAGGCACCATATCATTCCACATTTTTTCTCTGTAATGTAAAATGCAGCATTTCTTAATCTTATGCAAATGTTCTTATATTTAGTAAAATATATGTCAGCATTTGTCAAACTATTCTTTTCCTTTTTCTACTATCCAAAATTATTTAAAAAAATAAATAGATAAGCAGACTGAACTGTATCATATATCAACAATAGTGCAAAATTATTTTAATTATTATCAATATTAATTATTATTCCAGTTCCATCATATCTGGAGAAACTGTAACACTTGAATTTACATTTTCTACACTGTAAACTATAAGTGAGATGAGTTCAGTAAATTTGGGAGATTAGATCATAAAAGTGAAAGGGCTCCTATTCCTTAGTTTTACAGTCTATATTTTTTGTCTCCAGTAATTTTTCCTGGAAGTTCTACTACAGATGATCCGGCCAGTTGTTTTAAGTCCAATTTAACTTTCTTCTCGCCAAAAAAGATTAATGTTGCAGGAAGGTATTTAACTTGATTAGAACTTGTCTAAAGTTTGACATTCGTGACCAATGTTAATGATGGGTCATTTTCAGGAGGCTGGACTTTTGACCAGGTTCAGGGGCTGACTTTGGATCTGGTTATTTCTTTTCCAGTGTTTCAGGTGCAATAATTTTGATTTTTAGGATATGATCCACTACTAAGACAAGGTAAAAGTGACAGCCTTAGCAACACTGAGCTAATGAGAAAGGTGTACCATTTTCACTCTCCAGTGTCATCTTACAATATTTCTAAATTCTTTTGGCAGTCTGCCCATCTCTGTTTTTTTAGCAAGTTTTGCATTTTTGTTAACATGGGAGCCAGGGTGGGACTACAGTACAATATTTCAAGCTGATCCTAAAATTTGGGAATTGATAACACTGACTGGCAGAACCAGAGAAGCATAGATGTGGTAACAGTTGAATATCTCCTTATTTGTTAAAACCTAAAGTATGTTAGATGTGGGTAGTTCAGTTCCATTGTATCTGGAGAAACTGTAACACTTGAATTTACATTCTTTTTTTCTACACCGTAAACTATAATTATACACAGAGCTAAGCACAGTACACACCTATAATATTTAATAGCACCAGTTTTCACATAATATCCATAGAACAATAAGGGCAACTAATGTATAGCAACAGATTTCTGTGTATACTGTTTCTGTATAAGGTGAAAAAACATTTCTCCTCTGATAGTTATTTATTTATTTTTATTCTGTCAAAAACACTTAGAACATGGGCATGGAACAAGTCCATTTTATTCTCCAATAACCATCTAAAGTAGGTAAAGTTAAGGGACAGTCGAAGATCCAATTTTCTCAGTTGGGATAGACTTTGTTGATATCATTTGATTCCACAATGGTTCCAATTATATAAATAACTCTGTAGGTGTAAGCCAGCCTTCCCCAGTTAGGTGATATTCAGATACCTTGGGATTTTACTCCTATTATTCGTTACCACTAGATAGGTTGGTCATGATCATTGAGAGAAGCATATTAACATACATGGAGAATGTCAGGTTGAGGAGGAATACTGTAGATCAACAGTTTAGTAATAAAAGAATTGTTGATTCTTTCTTGATAGTGAAATAGAATAGAATAGAATAACAGCATTGGAAGGGACCTTGGAGCTCTTCTAGTCCAACCTCCTGCTTAGGCAGGAAATCCTACACCACTTCAGACAAATGGTTATCCAATCTCTTCTTAAAAACTTCCAGTGTTGGA
>JANHFL010003202.1:151648-180147 GCA_032468155.1 Oxyrhabdium leporinum | reverse complement strand
TTCTCCTTAGTTCTAAGTTGCTTCTCTCCTTGATTAGTTTCCACCCATTGCTTCTTGTCCTACCCTCAGGTGCTTTGAAGAATAGCTTGACTCCTTCTTCTTTGTGGCAGCCCCTGAGGTATTGGAACACTGTTATCATGTCACCCCTAGTCCTTCTTTTCTTCAAACAACAGAAACGACAGAAATAATCTTGTAGCACCCCTTAAATCGACCAGTTTTTATATTAAATTGAAAAGTTTCCTGAAATAATGCCATGGAATGCACAAAATGGCTTCACTGATATGAGGTGGGATTAAAATGCATAGGGATGTGGATTGGGGAGAGGAAGGGGAAAAAAGGAGCAGAAAAGAGAAACATTAATTTACAATTAGAATGGGTTAAAATCCCATTGTTTATATTTCAGGTCTTTTGAGGTTGTTTGAAAATGTTTGATTTCTGTAAATTCAGCTCATTGGAGAGGAATTCTATGAATGCTCCTAATAACTGGGACAAACAAAAATATTATCTTTTTGATACTGTAATAACCTCCATAGACTTTTCCTCTATTGTCCTTTCAGAGGTCCTCAAAGAAACCTGTTTAATTCCAGCTCTGGTCAATACAATAAAGCTGCATTTATGACTTGTTGCATTTCTGCAGCCACGTGATCACCATTTATGATTTTTACAGGTAGCTTTCAAGAAGCAGAGTCAATAGAAAAGCTGGCAGTAAAATTGCAAGTTACACAATGTCCCACTTAACAACCACATCACTTAGTGATGGAATTGCCTGTTCCAATTGTGGTTATTAAGTAAGGACTACCTGTTACATGGCAATTATTCAATATGATGTAGATGCTACAACACTACATGAGCCATATGTGGACATACATATAAAATAACAGAATGTGATTTTTGAGAGAGTATCTTTTCTGTTATGCACATATCCATTTATTAAAAATGAATGGGAATGATGCTAAACAATGTTTCTTATCTCCGAAATTTGCTGTATGGTAATTAATCCCAAAAAGTTATTTTTGATATGCATAGCAAAGTTATAGAATTGGCTTTCTCTTTAGTTGTGGTTGGAGCCAAATTGTATGAGTTTTTGACACCAATTACAGGCTAATTTTATCACAAACCCACTATGCATTCTGCTTGCTTCTTACATGGTTCTCTTTTAATATTGTATGTTCTTAATTTGTTTATGTTTTACACCAGTTGCATGGCTGTATCTCGCTTTGTGTTTATTTTGAAGGAAACATAAGCTAACATTTTAAAATACATTTTGATGTTGGAACAGTCAACTTGCAAAAATGGAAAAAAGCCTATTGTTGAAGGAAAGGCTGCCACAATATGAAACATTATCTTTAGTATTGGGGAGGTTGAGAGCTGATCTTGATGATGATGTGCCCACTACAGCAGTTTCTCAACCTCAGTAACTTGAAGATGTGTGGATTCCAACTTGCTGTCTGGGAAATTCTGAGATCTGCTGTTCACACATATTAAAATTGTTGGGGTTGTGTTAGGAAATGCCCAGTCAGACAAGGAGTAAAGATGATGTGAGGAATTAACCTTGAATTGTTGCGTAGCCACAGGAGATCCAGGACCGACACCCCTCCCCTCCCCCAGCTCCTTTATCTATCTGTTCCCAAGGATTGGCAAGCAGTCTGTGGAAAATTCTTGTATTATAGACAGAATACAATAAAATAGTTTGCTTGAACTCTACACATGCGGATCTGGTTGCTCGCGTCTGGCAGGCTGAGAGACACTATACTACAGCAATTCTCTCAGAGCTATTTTGCTATGCAATTTGCCTTTAAAATAATGGATATTACTCTGTTTTGCTATTACTGATGGATTACTGAAGGATTGTTGGAAAATGTCACTCTTTTTGATGACATATCTTGTAATATATGGTCATCCAATTTATGAAAACTGCCAGATGATCCAAGAACTATTACTTTGGCAATAATAGTCTTCATGTAGCAGTTGTTAGCCACCTCTATGACTCCCTCCTTCCTTCCTGCACTTTATCTGGTTATGGTTAAGGCAGCTGTCAGCACTTCCCTTTAAAGAAATATAACCCTCCTTTTGGAAACTCTCAAACGACACAAAAACGTATGATGATAAATGCAGACCTCTTCTCAGTCAGTGACCATGTATAAGAAATCCCTGTAGATCTTTTTGTTATGAGAGCCAAAATCTTGGTTGGGAAGTCAACGCGGGGACTGTCTGGAGAAAGAATTTGTGTCTATCAGAGAAGACAGAGCTGGAGAGAATGTAGAAAAGAGTATGTAATAAATCAAAATATTATTAAAGGCTGGATTTTAATACTATCCATTATACTTTAACACCCAAAACATTATTTTCTGTTGGGAATTTGATAGCCTCTTCCTCCTTACTTTTTTAAAAGAGAAGTTAGTTTGCCTTTATATCAAAATATTTTACCATTATAGGCTTGGGAGGTGGAGGAGGAACGGTTCAGCAGTGAAAAGCATACGAACTAGAATGATCTGTTAAGTGCCATACAGTGTAAGTGTGAAAGAGGACTAAGAACTTGGAGTTTATTTCCCAGTTGTAAGTGAATGAGGATGTTCAGGGAAGAATCAGGTTGCATTACTGACAGCACATTATGGAGTGAACAACTTGGAATAAATTGCTTTCAAGTTGCCATTGGATAATCACTTTGTGAATAAGCAACTTAGTTTGACAGGTTTTGGCAAGAACCAGCTGTCCCATAGCTGAAAGTTGCATCAAATATCAACTCTTACATTATAAAATGTGGGGCGAGATGTTAAAGAAGTTCTGGAAAAGTTAAGAAATTCTCCAAGATTCAACTTCTGAAATCAATGAACAACAATATGATAGACTGCATGAGGAAAACCACTTTTCTCCGTGTGAATTTGCCTTCATGTCTCATTTGAAGGTGGATATCTGTCAGTTTTTGTAAGCTTGGGTTTCTCATTTCTCCAGTCTTAAGTTAACGTTCTTGTTTCTGCATCCATTTGTGATTTCTTTCAACGAACACATATTTTTCAAGCATGTTTCTCTTCATTGTAGAATCATGTACATTCTCTCCACATACATACTTTTTGCTGAAGAGCTGCACCACAACATTTTAGATGGAAATTAAAGTATAATAGTTAGTGGACTTTGTATACACTAATATACTAAATCGTCTCTCCCCACCATTCTATGCAGTATAAAGATGTGTTTTGTAGACCGAGTAAAGATACATTTTATGATTGGAGTAAAGTAACACTCAATCTGTCAAAGAAAAAGAACAGCAACAGCCACTCTGCTTTATTAGAACAACACTTGCTTCTGTCCATCATGCTTTTTTTCTAATAGTGGTCAGCTAAATGTTTCTGAGAAGGTCACACAAATCAAACTAGCTCTTCCTTTCTCTGCAGCCCATTAGCAACTGACATTAATTCCATTTAGTTATTATGCAACTCGATCAGGAAAATTTTCAGCACTCATATTTTCAGCAGTCTCATATGTGAGATCATGAGAGCATCTATTTCCATTTTAAGTTTGCCAAAGAATATTCCACAAGCAGAGCTTTGGTAAACTGATTTTTAAGCAGGTAATCCAATTCGTCTACCAGGTTAGTATTTCATTACATTTTCTTGAACTTCCCTTCAAATTGAAATTAATTGTAATTATAATCCAAAGTACAATGGAACTGAAATGAATATGACCTTTTGTTACACCCCACCCTCCTCAGTGACTTTGGGAATATTTTGCCACTTATTGGCAATACATTCTTTATCTAACATTTGCAGTCAACATTCTTTGATATCTAATATTTTATTTATCTAGGAAATTGCCTTTCAATGTTTACAGGTACCTGACATCATTTGGCAAGGGAAATAACTTAATATCTGAAAAAGCACTCATTATTTGGCAGTTGACATATTGATTCTAGAACAGGGTTTCTCAATCTTGGCAACTTTAAGATGTGTGGACTTCAACTCCCAGAACTCCTCAGAGGATTTTCAGAGTTGAAGTCCACACATCTTAAAATTGCCAACATTGAGAAACACTGGGAAATAACAGACATTTTCAACTTACTTAAATAATTGGGAAAGGGGAAAATATTTGTCAAAACTTTGCACTGGAAAATAGCATCTTAAAACAGAAAAATATGGGCAGATATATGGATGGTTTCTTATGTTCTCTCCCATTTCTTTTTCATTTTTCTTCTCCATAAAGAAAGAAAAATTACACATCTATTTTGAGACAATAAATACAGTTGAGATTTTTTTATCAATAAATACCGTAGAGAAAATAATAATCTAGATATTATTCACAAGAGTATGAGTTGAGGCTGTTACCAATCTAGATTTTTCCAAGGCAATTACTAGCAATTCACTTAATGGATTAGCCAGGTGAGATAAGGCACATTGTGGATGATCTCAATTCTTTCCTGAAATCTCAAATTCCAATCTAAAGCTTTTCCACAGTGAGAGTCAAACCATTAATTATATTATAAGCTTTAAAACAATATTAGTTTGTGTCCCATCACTTCAGAAATAGCAGAGGACTTGATCTAGATTTGGCCTTCACTGTGCTCCCAATTCAGATAGGTCTCAGCTCCTATAGTTTCTATTTAAATTCTGGAAGAAAGAGTTTTTTCTCCAGTTAAATATTGTTGCCACTAAAGATGAAGAAACTAGGCGATAAGACAAATGCTGTATTGTCAGCTCCTTGTTGCTAGTGGGTTGGTGCAGGTAGGGCGGAGGCTTGTACCTTGATGACAATGGGACAACACAGGTTGGTGAAAGCTTCTATATAAGGAGCTGTTGATTTCCTGTCAGTGCTTGACAAAGAAGAGAGACCTTTAATAAATGTACTGGCTCCACCCTAGCTCCTTTGAGATGGAGCTAATTTCTTTATCATTTAAACATTTTTTCTCTTCAGAGTTCTGTCATTTATGACAGGTTGACAGTTAACTGCCTGTCTGGGCTCCTACTTAAAAGGCATTCCCAAATCCATCTGAATGCATCCCACTGACATGAATGCACTCTATCCCTGTGCCAACTGTCAACGAATTAGTTGTTTGTCAGTTTTGCCCTGCAGCTTGTGTGGTTTCTTTTGCTGTATTTTACTTGTTCGTATTTCCATTCTTCCCTTCTCCATCTTCATATCCTTTCTTTAGCTGGTTTTCATGTTATTTCTTTGTTGGATTTTGGATTACACTATCCAAACTGTCTTTAGTTTAGCAACATTTGCAGTGTGCTCAAATCCTTTTTCCTAAAAAATATCATAGGTCCTTGGAACATACTAGACAAAAAGATATTCAGTAAAGCTCAAAGTAGCAGATCTGCTGAGATTTTTTTCAGCTATGGAAGATGTTGAAGTTGTAATTTTGGCAATTTCATTATAGAAGTACAGTGTTTTCTAAGAGTTAGGCAAGGTCAGCCTCTGAAGGGGCTCCAACCATAACTTATGTAGTTATAAGAGGAACTCTAATATATATATTTCATGCAATGCTGATTCTCTGTAACTATCAGCCTCCACAGTCTTTAGAATCTCATATGACTACTATAATGATCACTGTAGTGACCAACAAACTATATAACAGGCACATATTTGAGTAACATTCTACTATTATATAACAATGCAGTATAAGTACTCTAGGTAAGATGTTTTCAAGCAAATCAGTTGTGTGATTGTTCTGGCCCTGGCTGAATGATATGCTTAATTAGGTCTAGAGGGAAAGAAGAGTTACTATGTTACCAAAAGAAAATAGACCCAATTAATCTAGGGGATTAAATTTAATCCAAAATGAACACAGTCACATTATACAGTTTAACTAGCTCACCCCAGTCAGTTTTTGAAACATTTAAATCTAATCAATTAATCAGTTTTGCCTATAAAGTTTTCCAAGAAAAAAAGAGCTAAGGAGATAAAGTGCCTGAAAAAAGCCCCAGCCATTCTTTAGAATTTCATAGCTGGAATTCTGCAACCACTGAATATCTCTCCAAAATGCCCACTGCCTGCAGGAAAAACCAAGTCCTCATTCATCAAGCTCTTACAGAGACTTACAACCGACAGAGAAATTAAAAAGGAAATATCCCAGTGGAGCCTGTCAGGCCTAACTCTCTGAAATAATCACACAATTCCCAAATGCTCCTAAACAATACCTGAGAGACAGATAAATCAATGTTCATAAGGTTCCGAAGCAAGATCACCAGGAATATTTCCATTCCATGCCATGCCATTCCATGACGACCCTCCCATGCGCTTTGGCACAGTACCAAGCAAATCTTGGCTTTTTGTCTGTGTTACAACCCTACAGGCATTTGAAAAGTATTATTGCATCCAACTGATTTTTTTCTAAGAATTTTCTCCACCATACACGCTGCTGTCTGAGCAATGTAGAATAAAGTAAAAATATGACTCACTGGGATTTGAAGCAGCCTGAATTTTATTTGCCTTTTGTGCATCTACATTACCCACTTGAATCATATTCTGTTTGCAATCAGCTTGCATTCTCTTTCCTTGGTATAATTGCAAAGTCGATATGCATTTAATTTGAGTTTATCTATGTTAAATTTCATGCTATTACATTCTGCCCATTTTGCTAACCTATCAAGACTATTCTCTTTTCATTTGGGATACTCAAGGTACACATTTAGCTGAACTTGCCTTTAGTTTCCTTCTTTCAAGACCCCCTGCAAAGTCACATTGGTTTCGGCTATCTACAATTTGCCTTGGAAAATATTGTGCAGAGAACTTGACTTAGCAGAGAACATTATACACCAACAACAGTTTCACTCCCCCCCCCCGTAATTTGTATTAAAATTATTAAACAAGATTAATAATTAACACCAACTAATATAAAGTAGGAAAAGAACAATAAAAAGAAAAAAGAAAGGAAAACTAAAAAGTGCAAGGAAAAAAAGAAAAATAGAAACGAAAGAAAAGGTAGCTTCCAATATTCTTTGCAGCACTGTAAATACAAAAATATTTTAACCTCTTTCTTTAAAGTTACATCATATTACTCTTCTGTTTGTTATCTGTCCTTACTAATTATCAAAACCATAGATCACAAGTTCATTTTTTTTATTTTTATGCAAAAAGCTCATAAGAGGCTTCTAGTCACCAATAAACATAGATAATGTCTTTTATTTAATAAAGAAATCAATTTATCCTTTCAGCAAAATCTGTCAACTTCCTCAGCTATTCCTCCATAGCTGGTAGTACCAAATCTTTCCATCTCTGCATATAGTAAACTTAACATAAGGAATAGTGTTGTTATCTATCTAGATCAGGGGTGCGAAACTTTTGGCTTTCTTGGGCTGCATTGAGTATAGAGGAATTATCTTGGGCCACATATAAAATATAGTTAATGTATATAATTCACATATTAATGTAAAAAGTCTACAATTTTGTGGGGCCGCATTACAAGCTGTCCAGGATCACATGTGACTTACAGGCCACAGGTTAGGCATGCCTGATCTAGATCATGTAGCAAACTGACAGAAACACAGAAGTTAGAGCCTGAATAACAGTATTGGATGAGGCAGCCTCAACTGAGCAACATAGGAGAACCCATGGGGCAGCAGCACTTGAAAAGATTAATTCAGGACAGAATCCATTGCCAGTTTGAGCTTACATTTTCAGAAAAAAAGACATCTTGGAAATATTTGTGAAGAAAAACGAGATAAGTGCTATCTAATACCCATATCTAGGCCCCATTGTACAGGCTCCATACTCCTATGTTTGTGGGAAAGAGAAGGAATGGTGGCTGCTGCTACAGTTGTCCTTTGAAGTGAGTATTCTCTCAGGTGCTTAAATATATTGTAAGAGGTCTAGAAGCATTCATTCTCTCATTATTTTGCATACTGTATGGACTTGTACATGACCTTCACCCAAGAAAGCAATCAATGGCAAGGACTTAGCAAAAGTCAGCAGTTAAGTGACGTCCACATTGCAGAAGCAGTCTCCAACTAGCCCTAGTAGATTGTAGCATCCATGCTGACACCAGAGACAGATGGACTAAAGAGTGAGCTTCCCATTCAGACATAAGAAATGTCAAGATTCCTGAGCACTACTACAACAATGCTCCATGAAGCAAAGTCTGTATTCATTCTGAATACAGCAGCTGTGCCAGCTCCTTAGTCCACACTTGTGCCACTTGGTCTTGGCTGTTAGGTTCCTGCAGAGAGGGCAATTGAGAGAGTTCCCATGATATTAATTGTACCTTTTCCCTGCTGACTTCCTTTTGGAATAATAAAGGGAGAGTCCAACAATAAGAAAAGTTGATTGGGTCAGGAACTAACTAGGTCCTGGATATGAGAACAGGGCCATTATAGATGGACAACATCAACACTCCTATTTTGTTTTATGGTTATATATTTTAAAATGAATTTTGGCAAGGGCAGCTCCTGAAATATCAAAAACACAACTGGAAACATTGAAGAAGAGTACAAGGAAAATAGTTCCAGTACATATAGTAACATTTAGAAGGTTAGGAAGGACACATTGTCCAAGTTCTGGCAGTAAAAGTGAGGATTGGTTTTAAGAATCAAATAGTCTGAATCAAGCCATTGCAAATGTTATTTCAGTATTTGAATGAGCCCAGACAAAGACATTTATCCCAGAAGCTTCTGATCTCCATCCAAGCACAGCTGCTGCTGGTTAGGTTGAATGGACATTGTTGGGCTACTTTGGTCCCACAGCCTACTCAGCAGCAACAGGCTATTTCCAAGTTAACCACTTCTTCCAAGGCAATCTTCCCAGATATTTGGCATTCTGTGTCTTTGGTCTGTGGTGCTGGAGTTGGAGGCAGCAATGCTCTGGCCAGCTTAGTTACTGTGCACTTGTTTCAGAATCTGAACTGAAGATGGTAGAAAAAAGTGATGATGCTAGGCTTCAGAGCCATGGCCTATTGGTTTCTATTGGACTCTTATCTTTATCCAGAGCCTGCTCTTCCTTGGAAGATATATTTTCTGAACGAGGTGTGATGGCCAATAAATTGGAGTAAGAAGTGGAAATCTGCAGCTGTAGTAATTACCTTGATAACAATTAATACTTTCCCCTCAATGCCTTTTCATTGTTGCCTGATGTTTTCTTTACTACTCAAACTAAAGTAGAAATTTTAGAGAAATAATGGAAAAATTATATCGCATATATTAGATTTAATCCTTGTAGTATCTAAAGGGAGTCATTGTAGGCAACGGGAAAAGAAACCAAATTCTTTTAACTCATACCCAACTGACCTCAAGAAAGCCTCAAGGTAGCTACACTTTACTCTTTAAGCAATTGTGGCTACTTCAATTTGAGCAGAGGACCCCAAAGAGTGATATGCCTTAACAAATTATTTTCATAGGCTTGATACATAGGAAAAATATGTGGGATGTTCCTACCACACAATATGAGTCAACATCTGAAGTTGCTAATTTTGGGTATCATAAATGAGCAACAAAATACTAGTTATCCAATTATGTACTAATTATATAAATAATAGTAATTATACTAATTATATAAATATATAATTTGTTGGGCCATGGCTATCCATGACACATTTTGCTTCAGATAATAAATTAATGTCATTAACTTTGGATAGTAATCCACGACTGGAGAATGGGCAATCACTGACTGATGATTCGGGCAGCAAAACCTCTTGGGGCAACCCCAGTGGACAAATAAGTTATGTATCTACTTTTGACTATCACTACTGTTGTAATAACACTCTATTACATCAGGATGAGCACTTTCTCAGTCTGAATTGGGCTACTGCTTGTGTGTCACAATTGGTGGCATATGGCAACTTATAAATATCTACATTGCAATTGCGTGCACATATTACATAGATTTGATTCATAATTTATTCATTAATTTTTGATTGAATATTAATTTAGAATCCAATGTTCTTTTAAAATTGAAGAGAATATGGTGATAGCCAAAATAATGCCGAAAATCCTATTCTTATTAATGGATGATATCTGACATAGGCGATACCTAGATTTTTGAAAATGATTTCAGCATCTAATTCTATTTCTCTTCAAAGCACGCAGAATAATACAGGAGTTTCTCATGACAGCAAATATGTTTCTTAAACAGCACATCAATAAATGAAATAAATTGTAATTGCAAATGTTGGATATAAACAGCTTTTTACTATGCCAGATACTGAAAACATTATGAAAAGGGTGAGCAACCATTAAGTCATGCACAATCAATAACTTAGTACACATGTCTTTGCTACCAAAATGTCAATGCCTCATTTTATCTGTGACCTCTTATATTTGTTGCTTGTCCCAAGTTTTTGTACTGACATCCAAAAGCATGTAATATAGTAAAAATGTTTTAATTAAAATGCTATTCAGAAAAATATTGGTGTAGATACTTACCGCAATTTATTTATAACACTTTGCAGACTTTTGAAAAGGGAGAATGCTATATTTAGAACACATGCTATTTAATTGTAATCATTCTCAGAGTAGCATGTTACATTTGATAAATGGTTATCATGGCAGACTTTTCTGTGGTTGTTACTGTTATTTGTTGATTGAACACTATATAATGTATAGTAAAGGTATGTTTAAGACTGCAACATTATGTAAATTTAATTGGGGATACATAATCTTGCAGAAGTCTGCAAATCTATAATGTAGAACCCTTGAATATGTGAAATAAAAGTTGTTAACACATATAGCCTGAACAGTGAGGTGATTTCCTCTCACCTGTTGTGTTTAATTCTTATAACTCCCAATCAGCATGATTAAACTGGCCACAATGGTTGGAGATCTGGGTGACATTAGGTTAGGAATTACTGCATAATTGCATAAAGCAATGGGAAAATAATATGTCTAATGTGGACAAAACTGTAAAGAGATATTATATAAATCTGGCCAGAAATTAAAGTTCTAAGATAGAGCATAGTTGGCTGGGATATAAAATATTATGCAGTATTAATAAAAGATGGACAAAGGTGAAAGAGAAGCAAAAAGATTAAGAATAAATTTAAATTGTCTTAAAAAGAAAATTCAAGATCTGCTGATAGAATCTCTCTCATGGGAACAGCATAAGGAATATAGTGCCTTGCATAAGATCAAAGGAATCTTAGATAAAATCAAAATAAAAAAGTAAGAGTAATTGTTAGTCATTAGGTGTGCTAAAGGTAGAATACCTATTGCTAATCCTGGTCTTGTGGTTGCTGTAACATTTAGAAGTACTTACTTTGACTCCCATCCACCCTAGTGGCAACTAATGAAGTGGGAAGGATTATTAGGGACCTTGCAGGAAGGAAGGTAATTTTGAGCTTTGAAATACCTCAGTGTCTCTGCCGAAACTTGCAATTCAGCAACAAGAGAGGCAAATAAGGATGCGCAAATATAAAACAGGAAAAGAATCCAGTCTGAATTTTCTGCATTAAGACTTCAGTGTGACTCAAAATTGACTGCTGAATCTAAAATATCATATTTTTTTCCCAGCAGGAAGAATGGGGAGATCATTATTTTAAAGGCTACTTAAAAAAAAAAATCCCACAGAAACTTCAATGCAATGATGAAGGTGGAGTTACAATTTGCTTCTTCTTTTTGCTTTTTCTTGATGAATCAGATAATGTGAAAGAGGAGAGCCATTAACAAACTGGACAATAATCATTCAGAATCACCAATGTAGGGTCTTTAAGCCACTTTCCACACTTTCAAAGTGTTAGCTGCAAAACATGGGACACTGGGATGGGTAGATGTAGACCAAGTCACAATGGCTTGGTCTTATTAATAAAGTTCAAAAGTCATTTGGTTCAAATCATAAAAAGCCCATTGGTTTCCAACTGATATTTATCCCAATTTCCAAACCTAGTAGTTCTGAAGGACAACAACAAGAAAAATGGGGGTTTTTGGGGGGGAAAAGAGAATTCAAAGTGTGAGTAGTAAAATGAAAAAGAGAACTGGCAAAGGAAGAAAAATAAAATAGAAATAAACAGACTCTTGGTTACATCTGAAGTATACTGATTAAAAATGACAAAAAGTAGAATCTGTTATATTCAGCTTATTCAGAAAACATATATGTACAACTGTAGTATCAGATTCCACAAACATTTCAGTGTTACATTGCACATTTTTGCAACTTCCATTAGTTCACTTCTATTAAAATGTGTTTTCCCTGAAAAAATGCTATCCATCTCTGTTTTTCATTGATTTTTTGCTGCTGAGCCTTTCTACTTTAACCTAAGAGTGTTAACTAGACAAGAGAAATAATGGGAAGGGATGAAACTGCATCACAGATGATTATAATAAAATATGTGTTACTGAAACAGTATGTGCAATTTTTTATCATTTTCTTCCCTTATTTTTCATTTTTATCAGGATGGTTTATGTAAACTTGACACATTTGCATATATGAAACACATGCAAAATGAAGCCGTTTTATCCTCTGCAAACACATTATTTAAATTAGAGATAAGATTGATGGAAAGGGTTTTTGTTTTGTTTTTTTGCTACAAAAGGTTTTTGTTTAATAACAACAAGTTAACGTATTAATCATATATTTCTCTTGTACTTTCTTTGGGTATTTTTTTAAGAGCCAGAAAATAATTTGGAAAATATGAGTGAAAAAATGTATAATTTTCAGTCTATAGAGATGGATAATAGCGTCCTTGATTCAATTACAATTTCGTCAGGAATTACATTCAAGGTTTAGAAATCAGATTTCCTTATTTTAAACTAATGCATAAGATTCTTTTACTTTCTAAAAGTCCAATTAGCAAGATACCCAGAAAGCTGATTTTTACACTAAAGCTGCCCAAATCATCCATTCATATGAATAATTAAATATTTCTCTGTTAAATATTTTATAACACAAGTTGTACACTAATAGTAGATCTTTCAGAACATATCATAGCTTGAAGCTATGCCATTTGCCCTCAGAGACCAGACAATCCAATGAAGGCAGCAGCAATAGAAACAGCATTCTGGAAGGTTATTTTGACTTCACAGTCCAACTTAAATTCCTCGGATTTCCTAAGGTTCCTAAAGGCTTCCAGATAAGCATAATTTTTCCCAATTTCCCAGTGATCTTAGTCAAGATCAACTACCTGGTGCTACCTACTATGTCTCCAAACTCAGTTCTCTTCTCCATAACGTAGGTCAGATAATCACCCTACTCTCTATTCGTTTAGAAATAATAGTGGACATAGTTAACTGCGGTGGCATAATCCTTGCAAAGTAGTTCTTGCTGATTTCCATAGGTTTTAGGAAAATATATATTTAGCCCAATTACAGAAACGTTTGCACCAAAGCCATATCAAATATGTGGAATACATGTGTTGGAAAAAGAGCACTTCTGATTGTGAAGTCTTTGGGGTGACTCTAGCTTATGGGATATTTTTCTTAACTTTTTTTTCTATTGGGTTACATAGCTGAGACCCTCAAGTTCTTGTCTTATATGATCAGTAATGTTACTGTACTTTTCTAGCGACTCAGAAATTTTTCTACTTATTATGTTCTTCTTTATATATTGTAACAGTAAAAAAAGGAAATTGTTGTTGTTGTTGTTCAGTCACTAAGTCATGTCTGACTCTTTGCAATCCCATGGACCATATAGCATGCCAGGCGCTTCTGTCCTCCACTCTCTCCCTGCCCAAATTCATGTTCATTGATTGCATCGATGAGTCTATCTAACCATCTCATTCTTTGCTGTCCCCAATGTAAGAGCCTTTTCCAATGAGTCATCTCTTCTTATTAGGTAGCCAAAGTATGAGCTTCAGCTTCAGTATCTGTCCTTCCAACAAACACTCGGGGTTGATTTCCTTTAGGGGGAAAAAAAAAGAGGAAATACTGTACAATAACACTGTAGATGAGGACTCAACAGTTCATATAACATGAGGTTAATTTAGGATTAAAGATCGCAGAAAACATTATTGCTTGATGTCATGGTTGTATTGGGAAGGTATGAAAAGTGTTGTTGTTTTTTTAAAATGATAATTATTGCCTAATGTCTATCGTAATGCAAAAGCTGATGAAGGGAGATTATTCTAAAGAGGTGAAATATTGCATGTCAGCTTTGCTTTTCAGCAGAATTGAGGAAAATAAGAACAGTGGAGGAGTTTCACAAAGTTTTGCAGACCACCATCACTGCACTGAGCCCAGCTTGATATTTGCTGTCAGAAGGGATTAAATCTTTGGAGCAGATTAGGGAGCAGTTGCAGCAAAACAAAGCGAAAAGTTTCCACAGGTACCTGATGGATCAATATTGATTTAAATTCAGGCATAAAAGCAGGTCACTGAGAATTAAGCAGTAGGTACCAGTCAGTATTTCCCAATAAGCATTTTCCATTATTCCAAATGTTGCTAATAGGCATGTCACACTTAAGGTTTATGGTGCCATCTTGAAGAAAAATATTTCTTTACAGCTCCCTCCCCACCTTTTCCCTGTTCCTAAAATGGGAGTTAAGCCAAAAGCATTTTTGTAATATAGCTTTATAGAAAAATATTTTCTCAAAATGTTCTAAGAAGAGGTGCATTTAGAAAAGACATTTTGCTTGATTTTGATATGGTCTGCTGTTCTTGCCATCTTTTGCTTTTTTTTCTTTTCTTTTAATTGGTTTTATTTTGATTGTTGTGAGCTGCCCAGAGTCAGGTGCCAGACACATTTAATAAGTAAATACTTCAAATCAAAAGTGATCGTTTAAAACTTGTGAATAACGTATTATGTAATTTAGCTAATAATTCAACAACTGTGTTGAGCTCTGAAGTCAATACCCCTATTTTTAAATATTTTTACATTGTGCCTTGCTCCCAGAGTACAATTAAAGCCTTCATTCAAATAATTGGAAAAATTCCTTGGTAGTTTCTGGCTCAAAAACATTTGGACCAAATCATGCTTAATTTCATCAGAGGGTTGACTGTGTGCCTTCACAGAATTTCTTTGAACTTGCCTATTGCTCATGTTCACAGCCACCTGACTAGCTGCTGAGTTGCATGTGCCAAACTTCTGATAAAATGCCATCTTCATATGAGGATGCCTTCATACTTTGCAATATGCACTACGCATAGCATATCATATAACACAGCCATGGGAATACAGTACAACATGAAATGGAAATAAGCTATGGTATAGTATAACTACATATGTGACAGGGAGGAAATAGCTGTACTGTTCTGGCATCGGCATCTAATATCCTACAACGGTTCTGACACCAGAAATTTTCTTCCCTTATTTTCACTTCCCATTTTGTTCTTGTGTGACAGTGTGTTAATGGACCTTGAGGCTGCCCACTGACAGCTAATCCCTGAACTTAAATATACTCAGAAAGTAAAAGTTCTCAGACTTCTTCAATATGGCTTCAGGTTTAGTGCCTACTTAAATTAAATGATTTATTTCTGAATTTAAATAATAGCACTTATTCCTAAATAACTCACATTATTATTCCTGAACCTTTTTTTGTTGATTCTGTTCCTTTGTTATGATAATGTGTACTCTTTTCTATTAGGAATGTACTGTTCTTTGGACCCAAAGCTGAAAAGATGGCTTAGAATGGGTATTAGCACACAAGCTGCGTCTGTCATTGCCATGGTGTGGACAATCACCTTCTCAGCTTGAGATCCAAAATGCAGGTCATCCCTATTTTCCACTAAAAGAGATTCAGGCTCTGTTACCTAAAGTGAAAAGTTCCATACTAGTAATCTGCAGTACCAATACCAGTAAAGTGAAAAGTTCCATATCAGTAAAGCATTCAAGTATTAAATGCTTTAAGATGATGACTTCAAATTCATATTACAGGAAAAAAATACATTCATCTGGTTCTTAGCAAGAATGAATCCTCTTTTTTTGGCCATTGTTTCTTGCATATCTCTTTCTTATTATCAGAATCTGGAAACAATATTTGTACAATAACAAAACTTTCTCCTTAGTGTAAGTTTTAAAAATAAAGAAAGAAGAAAACAGACTAACCACAAAGCTGCTTGTAAGCAATTCAGAGAAAGCTGGAATGCTGGTTCATGTTAAATGTGAATGATAGGAACTGTAGTCTAGAACAACATTGGGTAGTCACAAAATTGGTGAGGTCCATGCTAGACCTTTTGAGAGTCATAGGACAATTATATTACAAGTGTGAGAGACAATGTAAAGAAAATTGTATGGATGTATATGCATATGTATGTGCATGTGTGTGTGTGTGTATGTATCCACACACACACACACACACACATGCATATATACATATACACATATACACGTATATATATGATACAGCTTTGGCTTTTATAATCATTTTTTAACTTCTTTTTTTATTTACTAAATGGAATCACATTCCATTGTTCATAATTACATCATCCTTAACAGATCTTCTCCCACTAGCAGACAAAAGGAAATTAGAATAAAGTTCCATGTAGAAGCACATAAATCAGTGGTGGGATTCAGGCGGTTCGCACTGGTTCAAGCAAACCCAACTAGTTTCCCCTCCAGCCCCCTCGCCCCACCCACTCACTCCTTATTGAGCCTCGTCTGCCTTGGGTAATGCCTAGAATCATGCCTGCAGCATAGCTGTTGCTGCTGTCTGGTTCCTTCACTTGCCTCAACCATGCTGCCCAGCTGATTTCTGCCTGGTGGTGAGCGTTCCTTCGCCAATCTCTTCACCCAGCTGCCTCCCATGTGGCCACTCTTCACCTGGCCTGAGAAGGTAAGGCTGATGGTGGAGGAGGGGGCCTGCTGTGCTCATCCAAAGGGCTGTGGGTGGGGATGACACAATGAGGCTCGGCCATCTTTTGGGCCTGGCTCCAGGGGGGAGGCCCAAGAGAAAGCACCTGGTCTTTCTCACCCCAGCATGACAGCCATCAGTTCCCGCCGCTTTGGCTTGTAGCTGGAAGCTGCAGCCAAGGTCAGTCCTAGCTTTGCTATCCATTGCAGCTAGGAATCTCAAATAAAGCCAAGAATGAAAGCTTGTGCTATCTGGGTGCTAGATAGGCAGGCCCAGGCCCCCTGCAAACTCTGTCATTTGAGCCACTGAAGTTTCACTTGCTGAGGCACCAGGACTCCTGACAACAGGACTGGCCACCTGTTAGCTCCAGCCCCACCCTCCGCCTCAGTGTGCAAAACTTTGGCCAGGCTACTTGAGAGATGGAGTTTACAGGGGTCTAGCACAACACAACACCCGAACCACAACACCCGAACCACAACACAAACATTCATTCTCGGCTTTGAGATTCCTAGTTGCAAAGGACAGCAAAGGCCATCAAGCAAAAAGGAGGGCAGGAAAAAAAAGTGGAGTGGAGTGGAGGGGACAGGGCGACTGAGACCCTTGCCCCGTGTGTGCATGCCTCCTAGGCTTTGCCTGTATATGCTGCCTCTAAAGGGGCAAGTGAAAAAAATGAGGGGAGGGGAGGAAAAAAAGTCGATCTGTCAGGGCAAGCCAAGCAGCCTGGCTGTTTCAGACTTTAACCCCGCGATACAGGCAACATTCTGGGCTTCTGCCAGCCCGGAAGGCAGCAGGCCAGCTGGCTGTCATGGAAATGGGGATAGATTAAATGCTGTGAAACAGGAGGGGGGAAAGCAGAACAAATGCCTAGAACATGGGCCTAGATCCCACCTGCTGCTGCCATGGGATGTGTCCTCCAGAAGGACGCTTGCCATTTGGCCACTTTTGCTTCTCCTCTGTTAAAGCCAGAACCACGGGAAAGTGAAGAGGAGAAAGTCTCAAGCCCCGCAGGTGCCACGAGGGGAATGGCAAGCTCATGGGGGAGAGGGAAAGAGGAAGAGTGCAAGGCCCCAACAGGAGGTGGGGAAAAGAGGAAGGGGTGGTTGTGGTTGGCGCTCAGGGCTGTGACATTCCCTTCCTAACCCCATCTGGCCCATACAGGCACCACCCATGTGAGTGACGTAGAATTGGCCACGCTCACCCAGTCACATGACCACTCAGCCACGCCTAAATTATTGTTAAATTATTTGAATACCACCACTGACATAAATACTTCCTTTCCTAGTTCATAATCAGGATATTCAGTCACACACATACACACATGTAGGACACACAGGTTTATTTTGATGCAGATGTTAGCTTGCAGATTGGCATAGCTTTTCAAAATAAAATGTTTGAAACACCAGCTTCAACCAGAGTCAGTTTTTTTAGTTTGTTGAGTTTTTACTGAACTTATTGGATTCCTACAAAATTAGAACCCACAATATGCAAAAGAACCAAACCAAATAAAAAACCAACATGAAATATACAGCAATTTTTATAAGCAAAGCTCTGATATAATATTTTGAACAAGTAATGCAGACAGCGCTATCTTATCGTCTACATAAAGCAAAGGAGGTCCAGCCTTTCAAAACTGGGCAGCAGTTGGTATACCAGCCTATAATAGTAAAAAGCAGGCATGTTGAATGTAATTGCTTCTTTTTCTAAGTCAGTGGATAGACCACAAAGCCTCCTAATGTGAACTTTTAGAGGGAATGCAATCCAATCAAACACTAGTTGTAAGATTCCATCTAGAATACTTATTCTTCCTACAGTATCCTATCTGATCTATAGGACTTCTCAGTTTGTTTGTACTTAACTATTCTAAAATAATTCCCAAACATTTATTTAAAAGTTTCATAAAATATCCTATGGATAGTAGAGAGAAATGAGATTTTCGGTTGGCTATTATCTGCATATAGATGATTAATCTAATTTAAAGCCTTGGAAGGTTGTCAAGGTACAGAATCTCAACATGGCAGCTGCAATAAAATCTTTGCCTGTTTATTTTACTTTTTTTTTAAACTATGCCATGCAGATTCTTACCTGCAAATGGGGAAGATCCAGTGGTTTTGGTGACGGAGAACACTTTTTAATGGTTAGGATTAATTTTATCTTTCCACTAGTGACACTTGTTGTGGGATAGTCATCAAGGGTGGTTGAGAAGTTATAATAGGTGAAGAAGGTGGCTGACTACTTATTGCTAGAAGACAATCAGTTGTGATGCACCATTCAGTACAACAATGTGCCATCTTTAACCTTTAAAATCTTTTGTGGCTTCAGATCAAATAAGTGCCCTCATTCCCCTTCTTCATACCACTCTGTCCACATCTGTAAGATCAACAGGTGAGAATTTTCTTCTTGGGCTGCCACTAAGACCTCCTGGTTGATGGGCATAAAGAATTGGTTGTCATTGTGACAACTCCGTTTGTGGAATGCAACATCAACTTGTGCTGTGCTAACCTTCATCTTGTGGGGCTTTGTAAAAATCTTAAAAACCTGCCTTCTGTCCCCTTTACATAGGAGAGGTTTTTTTGAGCGAATAAAATTGCTGGGTTATGTATTAGTTTCATTTTTCCCCCCACCCACTGATTCGTATTCATGTTTGAAATTTATGTTATATTTAATTTTGAAACTGTCTTGAGGGAATTTTTACCCTAAAGGAAGAGGATAAATATTTTTTGTGAAGAAATAATTGAGAAATCATTAAAAATAATGTAGCTTCTTAATTTTTTAGACAGAACCTGTATTTTGGCCTCAGACAAATATTTCTGCTGTAATTAAGCTGTAAACAGTGTCTGGGAAAGTATTAATTGAATTATAATGTATAGTTCTTAATAATTAAACTCTCAATCTTTCAATCTAAAGCTGGGATTGATGGACTGATAAATATACTTTGTTAGACTTCCCACATACAATAAAACAATGGTATATGACTGGTCTTAAAGGAATAATGTGTTTTAAGAACAGAAGCAGATGGGGAACTTCTCACGGAATTGGAGTGGGTTGAAATTACCGTAGTGTTCTAATGATTTTTGCCTAGAAGACAAAAAAAAAAGAATCCCTTCCTACTAAAAATGCTATAATTGTTAAGATCCTGTATACATGCAGGTCTCAATTAGTGTGGTTAATGAATCCCATGAAATGGTTACATTATTTGAATTTGCATTATTCAAAGTGATATTTCCATGGAAAATAGGGTTGTTTGTTGCAACTTGATGGAAATAGGCAATTAAAAATTTAAACACATGTTTTAATATATTTATTAATGAAATCAAAGTAAAAGAGGCTATCAACCCATATCCAAAGTGTACCTGCTATATCCTGTATTCCACTGTAGTTCTTCAAACCGAACCTCTTTTCCGCTTCCTTCAGACAGAACTTTCCTTTTCTCCATTTTGCACACACAACAATTAGTGTTTAAAAGCACAACCATGCAAATGCTGGCCTGGACCACACACTGGCTAGCCTCGCATTAACTGAATTTTGGCTTGCAATCAACAAAATCTGGTATCAATTTATAACTTGCACTAAATCAAATATCGCTACACATGCTCACATTAATCATAACCTACCTGTATAACTGGAGAGCTAAGCTCTATTCTGTTACTGCATATCTGCTCAAGCATTTATTCTGTCTAGCTACTGTTAAGGTTATTTAAATTGCTTGCATTAATTCCATGTTAGAGAAAGCTGGCATTCAAATTTAAGAAGGTGTGCTGAAAAACTTCATGGGGGCTAATTAAGTAAGTCAGGGATTATATGGTGCAGCCTAGAATAGGCGGGACAGGATGGGACTGTAGAAATAATCAAGTTTTACTTAATGGGGCATTCAGTACTGTGATGACTATGTCAGGACTCCAAGATACATAAAATGGAGATATATATATATTACCAGCTATAACTTTTCCCCTCTTTTCCTGTAATGGGAGAACATTGTTTAAAAGCAATTGTATAGAAAATTCTTGGGCACTGTATATCTTTAATACTTTGTTTCTACATAGTCCCTGTACCATGAACTTTCAGTGTTTGCTCTTGGTTATTTTCATGCCAAATATATGTTTATGTATCCGAAAAGCATGACATGCTTCACCCGATATTAATTTTAAGATCGTACTGAAGCCATGTTTGAATCACGGGAATACCTCACAATAATCTCACTGGAGAAAACAAAGATTCAAGATTAGCTTTGAACTTGGTGTTTTCCCATCCTTCAGTTGAAAAGAAACAACAGGTGGCCACTAAATTTTTAACTTTTGGTTCAGGGAAATTAGATGACAGTTGTGTGTTGTTTCCCCAAACTAGTACTTCTCAAAAATGATGAACCACAGCTCCCCGCATCCCTACCTATTGGCCTTAACAGCTGGAAATTATAGTGGTTTTAGTTCAAAATCTCTAGGGTTTTTAGCTTGAGAAAGGAGAAATTTTTACAGTTTTTTTTCCATACAGGAATGGCCAATGATTCAGAAGGTGAGATTTAGTACTTGGATGAAGACTAGTTGGGGATGCCAGAGTAATAAGCTAAATTGAGAAGTTGTAAAACCATTCTGTGTAAGGGATGGAACTATCAAGGCAGGGAACCAACAACTGAGAAAATGTAAGGCCTTCTCTGATGCTATCAACAGCACAGGTAGAGAAATGGACTGCAAGTTTTTGCTTCAATGAAAGGACAAGAAAAAGAAGCTCTGAACTTACATCTACATACATGCTAGATGCTTAGTATATGGAAACTGATTTTCATCATCATTAGAACTACTTGTATCACCAATTAAGTTGCTTATGTATTCAGTCTGTGTCCTTAATTTTTGACAAAAGCCTTTAAATATATTTAGAGTTCCTAGAGGAAGATTTCTTGAAACTGGCTTGAATGTAATTAATGCAATAGAAAATCACTTTCATAATGTCTAGAAAACAATATTGGACCTGCCTGTGAAGTAAGGGAGACTACCAGAAACTGCTTTTATTTTTTACCTTACAAGATTGTCCAATATTGTGGTATTAAAATCAAACAAAGATGAAAACACATAATAAACAGTACTAAAATAAATAATGTTAAGAGAATACATAAGCTTTTTGTTACAGTAGTGGTACAATAGTAGGGAAAATATGAAGTTACTTGCTCTAATCCATAATTTGTTATCCAACATTTATAGTGACGTAGTTAACTACTACCCATGTTTCTCTGAAAATAAGACCAGTTCTTATATTATTTTTTGCTCCAAAAGATGCATTAGGGATTATTTTCAGATGATGTCTTATTTTGGGGAAAATATGGTACTAAATGCATCCGTCTGGCTGACAGTCTTAACTGGGGCTTATTTTCCAGTTGGGTCTTATTTTCTGGGAAACACAGTACATCCTTAAAAGATGGAAATATCTGCAACATATGAATCACTTAAATTCCTGGAGTTCTTGACAATACAACATCACGGATCAGCTCAACTAGGCAACCTTTTGCATCACACATTTTTTTCCAGACATGTGGTAGTGAATCAAAACCAAGAACAAAAGTATTTATTTTCCTACAAGATTTAACAGCATCATAAAATTATACTCACATATTTGTGGCATGCCTACATTTTATTCTCACATGCTGTAAGAGCATCACAACTCTTCTCATAATAATACAATTAAGTTAGACACCAAGATTCCTTAATACCAGATCCTAACATTGTGCATAGTTTAGAACCGATGACATTTATAGCAAGCCACCTAACCAATCTTGTGTACAGAGTTCAGTGTGAGTTCTTGTAAGTAGATCCAGAAGACTTGTGCTTATTTTTATTAATTTGCTATGATCACTAGTCTGAATCGACATGGGACATTTTTTCACTCAACTCTTCATCAACATTGTGCCCATGCATAAGTCCTGAAACTAAATATGCAATATATTTGGGTGCTTTATGAAAAGTCACCTTTCACTAGGTATTTCTCCCCTTCATGTACATCATTCACATACAACCCAGATCTGAAATATAATATTTTTATGTAATCTATTGCTGAATTATTTAGGTTTTTTTCCGTAAAATGTACAACATGGAGTTCACGAAAAACATTACTGGAGCCAAGAGGTATTGAGATTTCTTAGCAAATGTAGTTTTGTACTCCAGCACTTTGCATGGATACAAGGACTTGCACAACTGAGAGGGATTGAGATAAATGGCAAGGAGGAGGGAGGGCTGAAATGTGAGAAACTGTAGGATGTCTCAAAAGTGTTGAGATCATGTTGGAATCCAAGCCCTTTTTCAATATTAATGCACACCTGTTGCCAGTGCCCATTTTTTCTCTTATGAAACATTCCAGTGCTTATCATTTCATCAGGCTGCTTTTCCATGCAAGGGGCCAGTCCTTGCAGCTGCTGAATACTGAAACAAGCCAATTATCCGGGTTTCTTTGTAGAAGGATACAGGACCAAAGTGCACCTGAGCCTGAGCATTTAAAACTGTTCAATTATTTGCTTAAAAAAAGTTCAGAATGATTTTTGCTTTTGGCATTTTCTTTTCCTTCTAGCCTCATTTCAATTCTACACATAACTAGATTCTGAACATACCATCCCTTTAGTCAGAGATATTTGCTTTCCCCAGTAATAGGATGTAGACAAGCAAATCAAGGGAACTGTGACGTGTGACAGAATCTTTGAAGAGCAGGATTTGTCTGATGGCATGTTGTTTCTGTTTTTTTTATTTTACATTTTGGGGGTACTTATTTGGTTCATTACCATGTTTAAATGTGTGCTAAATAGTCATCTCACATTAAATGATATGCCCTTTAAAATAGCTTTTCAATCTTCCTTTGCTATCCATTTACACTAAAGGAGCTGAAAGATCTCATTCTGGAAATGGAAATCCAAATGTTCAAAGCCAACTTTGGTGAAGAAGGGAAATAAATTTCTGGATCTGTTCAGGGATTTGCTTGATTCCATGAATGGTTTAAACTGGATAGAAGTGGGTAGTTTGAATAAAAATGTTACGTGTGGCCCATAGCAAATACAGTATTTTATCATCTAGGACTTGGATGAAATGCTTATATTCAATAAGAGTATCTGGAAGCTACATATGGTACAAAATGCGATGGGCTGGGCTGGGCTGGGCTGGGCTGGGCATTTATCTGTATTCTAAGATCAGTGCATGTTACATCTCTGTTCCAGATTTACTTTGGTTACCAGTTTGCCTCTGGGCTTACTTCAAAGTGTAAATTATGATCTCTAGAGCCCTGTATAGCATGGGGCTGGGTCAGGTCCAGAAGAAGGAGCATATCATGGATCCCAGATGCAAAGGAAGTTCCATATGGCAGGATCCAGGAGGAGAGGATGATTTGCTGTGACATCGCCCTCTGGAACATCATCCCTCCTGGTGTTAGATTGGCCTCAACTTTGCTGGCCTTTAGGGAATCCCTGAAGACCTGGGTGTGCCATCAGTCATGAGGATCCTGTGGACATTGGGAACCTGAAAAATCACCATATTTGTGAACTATAGGTTGGCACTCTCTTGCACTTTGTAAGTTTCCTGTTATTTGCTTTCAACTGTTTAAATTTCTTTTTTAATTTTATGCTATGCGTTTGGTTTTGGTTGTGTTAACTTATTAGCTGCACAGAATCATGTAAGCAAGATCTGCAGCAATATAAATAAAGAAGTGTGCATTGATTAACGATATCTTATAAAGGTAACTTCTCTTTCAGACTATTCTCATTCCATTTTTTTCTTCCAAAACACTAACAGCTGCTCCCATACATAACTATATTTAGCTGAATTATTCGGTTCCCATCTGTATAAAAGCATTTTGGGTTGTATCACCATTATTGCTTTATTAGATGTGGTAAAATGGAGATGTAATATTTTTGTTTTACTTTAATGCAGCATTCTCCAGAATGGGCATCTTCCACCAGCATAAAAAGAAGTTGAGACTCTAGAAAGAATGCAGAGAAGAGCAGCAAAAATGATAGAGGATTGGACGCTAAGATATATGATGAATGGTTGCAAGAACTGGGAATGTCTACTTTAACAAAGAGAAGAACTAAGGGTTTACAACGTGGTAGCAATCTTACAGTATTTGAGAGACTGCCACAGAGAAGGAGAGGTCAACCTATTTTACAAAGCAGCTGAGGGCAAGACAAGAAGTAATGGAAGAAATCTTAACAAAGAGAGATCCAACCTTGAATTAAGGAGAGATTTCTTGCCAATAAGTACAATTAATCAGTGGAAGGGCTTACTTGCAGAAGCTGTAGGTGCTCCATCACTAGAGGTTTTTAAGAAGAGATTGGACAGCCATTTGTCTGGAATATTATAGGGTATCCTGCTTGAGCAGGGGGTTGGACTAGAAGACCTCCAAGGTCTCTTCCAAATCTGTCATTCTGTAATAACTATTGCTGATAATTTTAAGAAAATGGGATCCACGTATCTGGAAGTTGTCCAAGTTCAGAAAAGCTGTCATAGCAACTGGAATACAGTCTATCTCAAATCCAGAAATGTCCATCTTGAATCAGTTGAAGTAAATCATACATCTAATAATTCATTTTTAATAATATGGGTATGCATACATGTCAATGTATATGGAAACTTGATCTTTAATATCATAAGATTTAATATGCACACATTTTCAAATAGGTCTTTTGTCTCTAGAATTTCCTTACCACCTAAGTTGAAGAGGAACCCCAAACTTGCTGCCCTTCAGGGCTCTGGGCAAAACGTGACTTCTCAATTGGTCCCGTCTGCCAAATTGTGCAATAGCCTGGGTTGTATAAGGCTATGCCTGGAATTCAGCCAGCTAGGAAGAAGATCTCTGCATATGGTTTGAGGAATGGAGGAGCTTTGCTTCACTTCCTTGAGAGGGTAGATGTCCTTTCTAATGTATGTGACGGTGTCCAGAAAAATAGGAAAAGACTCATTGTTTGTTTCTGAAGAATAATTTGTGGCAGAGTGAAAAGGAGACATTTTCCCTAATTCCTCAGTGTTTTAGCTGATGGCAATTCATTGAAGTAAATTGAACAGACAACACAAATTATTTTCCCATCTTAATTCACTTGGCTTTGCTGCTCATCTCTGAGAGTTTGTTATGTGAGACACACATGGTTTTTCAGATCTCCCCACATCAACTTAATAATTGAAATTAAGCTGCAGAGAAAGATAAATAGATGAACTGATCTAAGTTCAGGGAAAATAGTTTCATTATCTATACTACTTCCCTTCCCCTAGTCACCCACCCTTTGGATTTATCACCCTAGCTTTTAATTTTGTTTTTAAGAGCTGCCAGCAAATTTGTTTTCTTTAGTAAGAAGTTTAGAAACGAACACAACATTGCTCTAGGGTTATCATTTGTGATATGCTATAAGGTGTTGACTTTGAAGATTAGCAGCCCCAGGCTGCAGTGCTATGCAAACTGACTTCGGAACAAGTCCTATGGATTTCCAACAGAGCTTACTTATGAAGGAACATGAAAGGATTGTATTATAAATCAGTCCAAAACTGATACTGTTTGCAATGTGAGAGAAGAGCTGATCATGCATAGAAGCAGTGCCACCAACCTCAGGGGTTGGATATCTTCCAATCAGTAAAAATGTTACACAAGCACATAAATTGTCAAGGTAGGAAGAATCTAGAGGAAGCAAGACATTTCTGAAGTTTCTAAAACATGTTCTTAAAAGAGATATACATACCTAAGAGACAATAGTCCTTCAAATCATCTTCCATAACTTAGTATTATTAATGACATCCTTTCATTTTCCTTGTAGTACAGAAGACTGAAGCAAAAATAACTTCTCAAATTATGTTGAATTTTGTTGCACCAAAAATGTAATGTATCTTTTTTCAAGTTTCAAGGTCAAAAATGCCTATGAATGAAACAGAATGAAGTTGACCTGACTAGTTCAAATATATAACCAGAACAGGATTTACAGCAGGAATGTGCAATTTCAGTCAGCATGAGGTGCACACCAGGCCTTGTGCAGCATGTCAAAGGCTGTACCCCAGAAGTTGGCAGGGCCAACAATATTTTTTTAGGTGCTTCAGAATGAAATGAGTGTGTTAAAGCTCTGCAAGACATAGGACAAGTTTTCTCTTTAACCATCTCCTATTTCAAAACATAATGAAAGATGAAATTGTTTGCTCACGCATTTAGAAGCAGTGTTCTGGAGAAATAAAAGTGATGCTGAGGGAACACAAGTTGGGGCCTAGATTTTGTAATTCTAGCATATCCCATGATGAACTTTATTCTGGAGATATTTCTACCTTAGTCATCTTTTGGATAAGAAAATGGAAGGGGCTGAAGAGCAACAAAGAAAGGATCCAGTTTATTGTTTTTATGTCTGTGCTTATAATATTTATGCTCATCAGAATTGTAACTGTTAACCAGTAGAAATATGAGTGCAATCCTACCATAAAGTAACTGAAACAATAATCAGTATATTTTCTACGGAATGGGTATCTGCCTGATTTGTGTTTTATTGAACTCCAAAGTATTCATGGATAATAGATGTTGCCTATAGGTGCCCTATGCAAACCATTTGGAAATGAGGCTCAGAAGGGACGTCTCAGAAGTGGGTAATAGCTAGAGCCGTTTATTCCATGACAATGACACATATACTAAGGCCTATGTCTGAGGGAAGCAGTGTTCTTCATAAGTTACTGGAAACTTCCTAAACAAGAAATGGCAGCCAGTAGCCAAGGTGAAGAAGATGCCATGAGTGAAAGTCTTTCAAAAAAACAAAACAAACAAACAAAAAATTGGCAAGTGCATCATTTCCTAGCAGTTCTCCATCTAAGCAGTCACTAGCTCCAATTTTACTTACTTCTTTTTTAAATCAGCCAAGGTTGACTAGAAGCTACCACTTTCTAAATTGCGGCTTGTGCCCCAAAATGCATTTATATCTCTCAGCATAAAAAGCATACTATAGAAGAGAAATGATAAGTGAACACAAATGTCTCACTTATGGTAACATATTAGAACTTGTCAAGGAGAATGCACAATAAAATCAAGAGAAGATCTGATGACAAAAGGACAAACTTGTCAATGGTTTTCTAATGTATAATCATTATAAATATTTAAATTAGATAAAACAACTTTTGATGTTGAAAATGATGAGTTTGAAACAGAACTGTGGAAATGACGACCATGTCATCACTGAAATGTATAAACATCCACTGAAATTTGAAACAGAAAAAGAAAAAGTGAAAGGATGTATGAGAAAACTGTTTAAAATTTTGACTATAATATAGAAATGTAACAGTGGGAGAATATGTGATTGAAAGGATTGAAATTTATATGCTATAATTTTTAGGATAATTTTTAGTTAAATGATGTGCTGCTGATAAATCCCACCAGAAAAAGTGTCTAGAATGTACAAAGGTACTTCAGTTTTGTGGAAGTATAATTAGCATGAGGGAACATATTACCATGCTTGCTGGATGTGCAAAAAAGTTAGAAAATTTGGACTTCATTACGTATATTAATTCAGATTAAAAAAATAATAATAATATAAAATTGAAACCAGTGGATTTTCTTTTGGGACTAAAAATTAAGAGTTGGAAAAAATGCGTGGAACTTTGTTTTTATACATGATAACTGCAGTGAGACTATCATATGCACAAAGGTGGAAAGATCTGACCTTACTCTCAATGGAGGAATGGATGGTGAACGTGATGGAGAGCTCATTTGGTCTAGTGATAGCACCAGGCTAGAAAGTGGGAGCCTGTGAATTCTAGTTCTGCCTTAGCCAGGAGCACCAGCTGGGCAACTTTGGGACTGTCACTCTCTTTAATAATAATAATAATAATAATAAGTTTAATTTATATACCGCCCCACTCCGAAGACTCGGGGCGGTTCACAACAG
>JANHFL010003202.1:124487-139928 GCA_032468155.1 Oxyrhabdium leporinum | reverse complement strand
GATAGATAGATAGATAGATAGATAGACAGACAGACAGACAGACAGACAGACAGACAGACAGACAGACAGACAGGCAGACAGATAATAGAGAGTTAAGAACTTCTCCAGCACTGTAGAACTTATTTGAAAGACAACTTCTGTCAAATAAGTGCCCCGATAAACAGACATTGCTTTAAAAACATGTTCAAAACTTCTGTCAAATATGTTTGACAAAATATATTTTTACAATGAAATGTAAAACAATGCATCACATTTGCAGCTGGATTTTGCTATATTTTTATATTGAACCGATATGATGCTCGGTGTCCAACTCCAGAATGGAATGCATCTCTCTATCCAAATTAAACACATCCATTCAATTTAATGGGCACTGCATGAGAGTCATAATGTGTATCTGTTTAAAGTTAAAGTAGCATCGTTATCAAGCATTCCTTATAGAATGATCAAAATAGTTCCTTAAGGGAAAAAAAAAAGATTTACAAAAAAAGGTAGACTTTTTTTTTTAATTTCCATTATCTTCAAACACTTTTCTCTTTTTTTATCTACAGAAGACAAATAAGTTGCTTTTCTGGTTGTGCAACATTAGGAGTTAGAAGGAATTGAGGCTAATTATGGGAAAAAAGACTTTCTGCTAGCTGATCTGTGGGGAAAGAACCAGGCCCTACATACAAAAGAAAAAGAAGTTATAAATGATCTGTGTAGAAACATTATGGCTACAAGCCAGCGTAGAATTATGTGATCTTAAATTGACCAATATCAGGTGGTTTAAATCTGCATAACTCTGTATTAAATTTTAAACTACATAGAGTGTATTTCATGGAGTGTCTTGGCAGGCTGCTCCACGTTCACTGAATTCAGATAAACCCAGGCAATCGAAATGTATGCCAATTATTTCTCTACATAATTTGCATGTACTTGACTGATATGGGAATGCCGGTAAATATTTGCAAAAAGAATTCAGTTGTAAGAGCAATGAACACTATTTCCTCAGCAGTATGACATGGGTTCTGTTTGTATTAGAAAGTTTATCTGTATTTCAGCAGCAAGCAGACAGCATAATTTATGTTTGCTGCCTAGTGAGTGAGAATTGGCTGGAAACTATTACTAAGTGAAAGTAATGACCAGAAAGTGAAATAAAGGCATATGGTGCCTGCAGGCAGTCTTCAGGTCACAGTTAATGTTCAGAATGCTGTCTCCAAGAAGTGCTGACAATGAAATGAAATTACGGGATCACTCCAAAACCCCAAACCTCTACTTTCAGTCAAGGAATTTTACAGTTCATTCTCTATTGTGTCCTTAATAAATGTACTGGGAGATTACAAATTTATGCAGCCCACATGGGCTGCTGGATATTGCTGGCTGCTATTGCTGTAGATCCTTATCCACATGTAAATAAATAAACCAACCAACCAATCATGTTGAATATGATGAAGAGAGAATACTTTCCATGAGATGGGACATATATGCAATGGATTTATGACATGTATTTCAGTAGAATGGGAATAGTTAATTCAAGTGAGATAATTAGCTCAAAAACCCCTTCTATGATCAGGGCCTTGATGAAGCAAAGGGGCTTGTGTGGGTAAATGAAATCATGGGCTATGACATTGGACATGTATATGTCCAGAAGGGTCATCTAAGGTGAACAGGCCATGGTGGATACCCGAGACTAATACTGATCACATCTGCCAACCTGCATTGGAACAGCATGGTAGATTATAGTCTATTCCTTCCACATGTCAATCTTCTTTTAATGACCCCATAATCCCTTGCAGGATGGAGTTTGGGCAACTGAATGGAGCTGAGTGTTTAGTGGCCGGATGCCCTTCCTGTTGCCAATGCAGAGTTTTTTTCCAGCAGATATATTCTCATTGTGCCCAGAGAGAGAAATATCTGCCTTTACCTAGGATCAAACTCACAGCCTCCTGATTGTGAGGCAAGAGCTCCACCTCTAGGCCACTACACCACTCTCCTACCACATGTCAATACAACCGCAAAAACAGCCCTCATTCCCTGGAGGCCCTAGGGCAACTACCCACGGTAGTGGGAAGACCTGCATGAAGGCAGAGGTTGCTAAGAATTGCCGGGCTAAATCAGGCTGCCTTTGGACTTTGGACATAGGAAGTATTGTGGGCCCAACTGGCAAAGGAAAGCTCAAGAATGTATTGGTTGGTTGGAAACATGCCGAAGAGGCCTTCATCCTGCAGTGGATAGACAATGCCTAGAATGATGATGATGATGATGAGTTAGCTCAAAAAACTATGCTTAAGAAACAAAGTATGTTTTATGTTATTTTATTATAAAAGAAAAAAATGATTAATTGGAATACCTGACCACAGCATAAGTATCACTGTACTAGTTCCAGTAGGCATAAGGATGAGATAGGAAAAATATATAGATGGAGGAAATTTATGCTACAAATAAGACGTTGGGAAGACATTATAAGATATAAAACCTATAAATAAGATAGATTTTAGGAATCTATGTATTAGAAGAACAGTATATTGGTGATACATAAGAGTGTTTGGACAAAAGATATGTAAAAAGTATATTGGTGATACATAAGTGCGATTGGACAAAAGATGTGTAAAAATTACACAACAAGAAAATAGAGAGACATATCTTTTAATTTGCCATGGATCCTGGAAGCTTTTGTAGGCAAATACAACATGTAGCTCTATCTTTTCTAAAGAATGAATAATCACAATAGAAATGGAGTAATATATTAAAGACTCAGCTGAATCAAGCAGGAAAAAATAATTGTGCCAAAAAGTATCACAAGGTATCACTTGGTCCTTATTTATAGTTTTTGGGGTTTTGTGCCATCAGTAGTGTTAGATCACTTAGTTCTAATTGTCTGTGATCAGATAGTAGTTTATTTATCCTGGCCTGGATTGCATTTACCTGAAAGAAAAAAATATATCACTGAGTGGCATTCACAGAACTATAACACTGACTGCAGGCCCTAGTCACACTTTTTAACAACTTGACTGGAGCAGTAGGATAGTCACTGTGACCCATTTTTTTGAATGCCAAACCTCATTTGCTGTAGTGCTCTATGTGGAGCTATCTTTAAGCATGGTATTTATAGTGCAGCATATATAAAATACATGTTCAAGGTTCTTGAAGGATATGCCAAACTGCTACCATATCTTAAAAGAACTGTTCTGGGTACCATTTTGTTTTTGATCCCTAACACATGTATAAAATAGTGGAGCTAGGATACTTGAGAGAATACCTTCTCAGATACAGGACTGCTTGACCATTGTAGTTAACAAAAGAGACCCTGGTCATTGTACCCCTTCATGTGAAGTCTCATTTGGTTCAGAGGTAGAGGAATGCATTAAGATGTGCAACTCTAATCTCCCTTCCCAACAATTTCCTCTAAGATAGTTCTGCCAGCATGAAGTGGAGATGACAGAAAGAGGCGCCTGTCCTGCCATAGGTACTTGTCACACACAGCATCTGAACAGAAATGCAAGTAAATGTCTTCCTGATCTGTGGCTGGAAATAATGGGATATAATCCGAACAGCTCTCGGGTAAGGGAAGACTAGAATACAGCATTCCCCAAAGTTAGAACAAAGTAAAGTAGGTGATCAAGATCACATTCTGAAGCAAACACTTCTTTCCGATTCTCTACTGACGTCCTGAGATCTGGAAAATGGAACCTAATAACACCCAAATGCAATATCAGAATAAGAATTTGGAAGTCTCATTAATATTGTGTTCTTCAAAAGAATTCTGTTTTAAGTCCTTAGTCATATTATAATTCCACTTGGCTCTCTGCCTTTAACTTATCTAAACAAATCATTAATTCCTTACAAACCCTATTTATAAAGGTCCCTCCCTCAACTTGTTGCTCTTTGTCCATGTGCAGAGGAACCTGACCTAAGATTGAAAGAACTCATTAACATTTTCTCTGAAGAGATCAGTCCCAATCAACTGTATAATAATTGTTATCAATACAGGAAAGAATAAAAAGTTCAGCTTATTTCAGAATTGAGAACCAGTTAGGTGTAGCAGATAAGATATCAGGCTAGAAAGTAGGAGAACATGAGTTCTACTCTCCCCTGAGCACAAAGCCAACTGGGTGACCTTGGGCCAGTTGTTCCCTCTTGGCCCTAGAAAGGAGGCAATGGCAAGATACTTTACTTCTGAAAAACCTTGACCAGAAATCTTCAGGAACTAGTCCAGGCACTTGCCAGGAGTCAGAAACTGATGCTGCACACAACACTTCAGAATTAATCTGATTTTAAAATAATGTATTGAAATTAAGAATTAGAATTCTTTTCTCACTTTAAGTCACTTGGTTGCAATTGGTTGCAATTACAAATATTGCAATCATTTTTTTCTCAAGTGGCACATAACACATCGGACTGTGGATCAGGGGCTACTTATATCTGTGCACATGAATACACGTAGATGTATACAAGCAGTCAGTCTTTCTATCTTAGTGTACAAGGGGGCAGTATATATCTCCCTGTTAGTGATGGGATATTTTTTAAAAAATCCATTTTTCTAAGCCAAGGTTTTTCTATCCATTTTGTTGGTTTCAGCCTGTTTCCATAACATTGCTCAACATTGCTAACCTGATCAATAAATTTTCTGTTTCCTAGGAGATTAATTAATAGATTTAAGGAGAAAGGTTTTTGCCCAGTGATGCAGGGATGGTAAGGAGAGAAACATGAACTTCCATGAAGTGAGGAATCCAATGGCTGCCCCCCAAAACACATGGTTTTGTTAAGTCATCTCTGGCCAAAAGAACCACCAATTTGCAGGCTAGATATGATATCAAGGGAAATGTATTGTTTCCCAGCCACAAAGATCCAGGATATGATGGAGAGGCAAACCTACTGATCATTTCCCCTTTCTCCTGTTTTTTTTGTTGAAACACAATATTGCCCAGAAAAAGCTTGGAAAGAATATTGAGGAGTGAGGCAAAAGTGTTTGGAGCACTGGTGATGTTTTTCTACATATCTCCAAATCAAGTAATTGTAGGTGAACCACTGGCTCAAAGGATGGTGTTATAAAAAAATATCATTCAGTTCTGGACCTTGGACTACCCTATTTAAAAGAAGGGCTTTTGGCTAGAAATGGAGTGTATCTCATAAGTATTGGAAAGAGTGTGTTTGGAAGACTTCTTGCTCAGGTCAACTGGCAATTTTAAACTCATTCTGGAAAGAAAGGAAAACCATACTCAGAGCATAAATTCAAAAGTAGATAGCTTTGGAACCCAGAAGAAAGTGGTAAGAAGGAAGGGGTTTGTCAGTAATATACCAGAAAATACAGAAGGCAGAAGCTGCCCAAAGGGGACAGAAGGAAAATGCAGGTCAAAAGAGACAAGGAAGTGATGAGAGAACACCTTTGGACAGACTACATCCCAGGGTGCTAAAGGAACTGGCAGATGTGATTTCAGAACATCTTTGAAAACTCCTGGCCTACAGGGGAATCTTTTATAAAGGGAAATAATAGAGCCATGAAACTACAGACCAATCAGGTTGACATAGCTACCTGGAAAAATCCTAGAAAAGACAACCAAGCAATGCATTTCCAAGCTTTTAGAAAGAAACATGGTGATTACTATGGGTTAGTTAAAAGTAGGTCATGCCAGACAAATCTCTTACACACACACACAAAGCAACCAGAATCATAGACCAAAGAATGCTGCAGATGTACTGTACCTAGACATTGGTAAGATATTTAATGATTTAATGATATTTTAATAACCAAGGATCTTGATAAATATCAGCATTGGACTCTATCCAGCAAAACCCTGTTTAGTGATAAGAGAAAGCAAATGTACAGGTAAAAATAAGCTCAACAGTGGGTACTTGTAAGAAGGAACTGAGTGTCCTGGCAGACCATAGATTAAGCATGAGCCAGGAGAGTAGCTACCAAAAGGGTAAAAAAAACTGATGCAATTCTGGGTTGAATGTACAAAGGAATAATGTTGAGAAGTGATTGCTGTGATTTATATTGTACTGGTCTCACTGCACCTGGAATGCTGTGACCAGTTTCAATCACCACAATAAAACATTGATGCTGAGGAAATAGAAAGAATGCAGGGAAAAGCAATGAAGATGGTGAAACCTATGAAATTAATCACTGAAGGAATTGGGTACATTTAGCTTAAAGAAGAGATGGCTAAGAGGAGTCCAGATAGCAGCCTTCCAATACCTGAAGGATTATCATAGAGGAGAAAAAGTAGATTTATTTTCTGAACTACCCTATAGTACAGCAGGACAAAAACCAATGACTGGAAACTTTACAGAGGGAAACTCAAATTCAAAATAGAAAATAATTTCCTGATTGTGAGTTATTAAACAGGGGAACTGCTTGCCTCCTGGAGTCATCCATCAATAGAGGTTTTCAAGCAAAGTTGAGTAGGCATTGGTCTACTCTGACAAATTCTGCCCTAGGTAGGAGGTGGAACTGGAAGACTTCCAAGTTCCTTTTCAGTCCAAGGATTCTATGATTATTTTGGGATTATTGGAGAGGGCTAATATAATTTTTTTCTTAATTAATTTATGTACATCAGTAGCATTTCAATGCATAATCCCCATATGGTGGTAATAATTCTGCAGGATTTCTACAGTAGATGTAAAACCAAAAGGTATAGACCAAACATTTTCTGAGATCAGGTTCCAGCCACAGAGAGACCATCATCATGTCCTTGATTTACGGAGGGAATACCTTACCACCTGAGATTATATTGGTCCCAAATCTACAGGTCCCACAGGAAAAGGCGCTTAAGACCTGATGTCAGAAAGTTAGGAAGTTAGGTAGTTTGTTATTATTTTAAGGTTGTTCTTTTGTTCTTGGGTCCCATTTCTTTTCCTTTCTTTGATGATATATTGCATTTTTCTAGGCATGGTATTGTTTTAATTTTATATACTGTATGCCACACAGAATTTCTATGGTGGGAGGGGAAGCCATATAAATCAATGTGTAAATGGACTGCTGTATAGTTCTTTTACAGATAAAGATCAATCTAAATATCCTTTAAAATAGAAACAAATAAATAATTGCAGATAATAGAGGAGATAAGCCATTAATTCATGATCTATTGTTTTCTGGGTTTATTGGATTACAGTAGCTAATGCTGTCTGAGGATTATAGGAGCTGTAGTCCAGAACATCTTGGGGAGAGTTCATAAGAAATCCATCGTCCATCAGAGGCATCAAAGAGCAACTAAGAACAAAGAAAGCCACATAGGAAATTTGAAGCCACATAGGAAATGGACATTTCAAACCTTTCTATTTCTATTCAGGAACATTGGATTAACCCATGCAGAGGACAAGCAAAAGCAGGCTTCTATACTAATGCAGCATAAAAAGTTCAGGGTTTGTTTTTTTTTAAGTACATTAAAAAAAACATACCCTGTAAATACAATTCCAAAGAAAACGCAATTTATTGTCTTCATATTTCAGATTTCCTTGAGAACTGGGATATCAGTTGAGCATCAGTATTTGCCTGCATAGTGGTATGATAGCAGAGTTCTGGGGATGCAATATGTCAGCAGCTCACTTACCTTGAAACGTCTGTGCAGCTGAGCCAAAAGCCATCTGAGTGGCTTTTTTAGAGTTTGCGGTTATATGGAATACAGACTGTGCCTTCAGATCCAGCGTGCTTTTTAGTTTTGCTGTCTCACTGGTAATTATCTGTCTGTTGAAGCCTTGTTTTTTGAACATAGTGTTTTCCCTTTGCCTTTCCCACGGAAGACATGTATCCATTTATCTAACAGAATAACTACCCTTTTCTTACATATAGCTTTGCTATCATTCTTTTGCATGCTTGAATGTTCTCCCACCTGTCCTCAATTTAATCCACAAATGTTAAGCCATAAATCTTCATGACATTTTGGCAGAAATCACCCCATTTCAGAAGATTCCTTGAGGAAACGCTGAATCCAGGTGTTTGTTTTTTTGCATAACTGTTGCAAACCGAACATTTCAATATGGCTCTTTACAAATAAAGGTAGAAGGACTAATGTGTGGATGATTATAAAAGCAAGGGCATAGATTTGTACTCAGACTTTGTATAGACCAGCCACACTTTTAGGTACATTCAGACAGAAAATATAGACCAAGAATGCGCCATCAATGCAACACATAATAAAATATTGATTTTTTTTTCAAAAAAGAGACTTACATTTTGCTCATGTGTAGTTTATTTGTGACACACAAACACACATTTTGTTTGAAAGGCTCCTCTTTTGCCAAATGGGATTTTTTTTAAAAAAATGAGAGGGAGGGTTTCTCAAAATAACTTAAACATTAAGGAATGTGAAGAGAAAAGAAGTCCAAAACAGCATTTGTTTCGAATGTATAGCTTAAGGGTAAATCTATTTATATGTGCACATGACAAAGGAATAAATTTAAAACTAAATACATATATGATGTATGATGGACGGTTGAAAAAAAATTAGTGAAAAATACAAGGCTGATGAGAGTTTCTGGCTACAGGACAGACCATGGCGTGTCAAAAGACGATCTTACAAAAAAGATGCAAAAGACAATGAAACAAGTGAAAGAAATTAGAGTAAAAACAGAACAGCTGTAGTCATAGAAAGCATAAAACCCATATTAAAAATATTAGAAGACGGAATTAATGGAAGATGCATGTGAGGAAAGTGGATGTGAATGTTGCTTGGATCAGAGTAAAAACAAGTATGATAGAGAGCACCAAGAATGCAAGTATGCTACTGGGAGTCGGTTCTGATTTTGTGACAGTTTTTACAGCAATTGTTCAGTGAATCACGTGAAACCTTAAGCAAATCACCTTGTTGTTCAGTGAACCTAAGCTTCCCTAATGGGCATTTTTCACCAGAAAAAGGTCAAAACATCACAATCACGAGTTCACAGGACACTGCAACCAGCCATAAATGTGAGATGTTTGATAAGTGCCCACATTGTGGTCATGTGACTCTGCAGGTAGTTACATGCTCGTGATCAATGCAAGAATAAATGGTAAGTCACTCCTTTTAAGGCCATCATAAAAGATCAGAAGATGAATGATCTGAAGTCTAGGACTATCTGTATAAGAAAATAAGTCCTGTAAAAAAAATGAAGATGGCCATTAATATTGTATAATAAATTTATAGAGAAGCGTATACAGTATAGTCACAAAGAACAAGGAATGGTTAAAATTAAAAGGGACAGAGAAACTAGAAAGGAATTTTGATAAATATTAAAAAAAAAAATGTTCTGAAAGAGAGTGAAAAACAGCTTCCAGGAAAATGAGCGGAATTAAAAAATAAAGGCAATGAAATTATTTGAAATGAGAATAAAATGAGGGAAGACCAGAAGGAATATTTTAGAAATTTGTACGGGGATTATATGTCAAAAAGTAGGATTGAAATAAATGCCGTAAATGTTACTATTCAAAAAAAGAAATAATGAAAAGGAAGCCATAAATACTTGGAAAAAAATATTTGAAAAATGATAAGGCTGCAATTGTAAGTGGTATATATGGAGAATTGCTTGTGTAATGGTGACTGTGCCATTTGTGATGGTGTTTGAAGACTGCATATTATAGTCATGAGTTAAAGAGAACGATAGCATGAGGAAAGATTAAATAAGTAAATGGAAAACTAGGATAAATAAATAAATAAATATTACTTTAGTGAGCGTGCCTAGGAATGTGTTTGGCATAATTCTGACTGAATAACAGAATTACAGAGTTGGAAGGGACCTTGGAAGTATTTTAGTCCAATCCCCTGCTCAGACAGGAAAACGCTAAAACATTTCAAACAAACGGTTATCCAATCTCTTCTTAAAAACCTCACAACTTCTGGAGTCATTCCACTGATTAATTGTTCTCATTGTCAGGAAGTTTCTCCTTAGTTTTAGACTGAATCTTTCCTTGATTAGTTTCCACCCATTACTTCTTGTCCTGCCTTCAGGTGCTTTGGAAAATAAGTTGATCCCCTCTTCTTTGTGGCAGCCCCTCAAATACTAGAACATTGCTATCATGTCACCCCTAGTCTTTCTTTTCACTAGACAAGCCATACTCAATTCCTCCAACTGTTCTTCATATGTTTTAGCCTCCAGCTCCTTACTCATCTTTGTTGCTCTTCTCTGTACTCTGTATAGGGGACAAGAGTTAACAATAAGCAAAATGAGGAAGTGAAGTTTGGCTTTATGCTAGGCATGGCATGTGTATGCCACATTTTTGCTCTTCAGGAGATCAATGGGAAATGATGAATGTGAAAAACAACTTTATTGTACATATTGGAAAAGCATTTTAAACAGGGTATATTCAAAGACAGGCCCAATAGGCCAATCAGAATAGGTTCCATTTCATATTTTTTTCAGTGTACTTAGAAAAGTTCAAAGATCATGCATCAAGTAAGAAAATGCTTAGAAGAAAATGGCAAGCAATTCAGATTTTTAATTTAATTTATATAATAGATTGTTTATGGGCCTGACTTTATCTACGAAGCCCGATTTTGGATATAGGGAGTTAAAGTTTGATTGCTAAATGCAATAAATGTATGATATAAATAAATTGAATATTTGAATTGCTGAAATGGGTAAACACTTAAGAAGGAAGAATGTTCCCTTGGTTATTTAATATATTTATTGATAATTGTAAAAAAGGAAGATTAATGCAATGTTGTGTATAATTTTGTATGCAGGTGATTCCATTGAAGGGACATAGTAGAGTAAGCAGAAATAATAGAATATAATATACTGGAATAATAGAATTAGTAGAGGCTTGTTATTCTGTTCTGTAAACATTTACTTCAGCTATACATTGTTTCCTGTAACACGTATATGTGGCATTGGGCCTCTGTAAAATATTTGGTATCTGTAAAACATATGCTCCTGCCATCAGTCTTAACCCCCATCAATCTTAATCTTGTTTTTCTGTACCATCCTGAGCCTGGCACTTATCTTAGGTTGGAGTTGTTACAGTTTACATCTCAGCTCTAACTTACACCTTTGATCTGCGTTGCTAAGCACCCAGCCCCCCTCCCCCCCATTCCTTGCTGCATGGCAGGGCTACAAAGAAGGCATGGGCCAGGGGGACAGAATTGGGTACTAAGCTCTGTCTCTGAAAGTATAAAAGGATGCTATGCCTTCTCCAAGGTGTGGCCTTCCTCACATGTCTCTTTTGTATGTTTAGAATGGTTTACCCAGCTTTGCTTTGATCAAATTAAATGCTGATTCTTTCTCAAGCCTCCACTTAAGCTCTTCTTTTGGCCTATTCTTGACTTAAGCGCATCGCCGAACCTTACACCATGTTATTGGCTGAGAACACAAATGATTTGCAACAGACATTGGGCAGAACTCTGATTATCCTAGGCAAAGTAAGATTCTGACAATTGCTGTACCAAAGAGCAAGGCAACTTTTTTAACCTAAAATGAAGGAAAGAAATAAAGTTGTACATAAATATTTGTAAAAAGCACGTACTATATATGAATTTATGTATCTAGTAGAATGTTTCCTTAAGATGGGAAAATGTACATAAGAATCTTAAGATGCCCACATTTTGATAGAACATAATGAATTGTATGTGAGTTATGGCAAGGAATGAATGTTTGCAGAAAGAAATGAAAATGACTGTATAACAGCATGATTTTTTTCCTTATATGGAAGTAAGAGTTGAGTGTGTCAGCTTAAAAGTGAGTTGAATGCAGTGGAATGAATAACTAAGGTGTGTGTAGTCAAACAAGAAACTGGTTTAAGAATGAATGTGGACCGAATACAAAGATGTATAACCTATATAAAAGAGGTATGCTGAAGTGGCTAGGTCATATGGACAAAATAAAGGAAGCTGAATTGTATAACAAATATATGAATGGGTTGAAAGGAAAGGGAAGACTGATTGGGTGGAGTTGATAAAATCCTGAAAGAAAAAGTGATGAAAAGTTTAAAGTTCAGAGCAGAGGCAACATGTGAAGAAATGTATGAATGTGGAGGAAGCAATAACATAAAAAGCTATGAAAAAGTATAATGAATATATTGATATATAGGTAGTCTGACTATATTTTCTTAAAAATTAAGGGAAATATAGTCTTCTTTGGTGTACTTGCTTCTTTTCTGTCTTTTACATAATGTTGCTTGTACCGAAATAAAATAGTGTAATGGATGGGTACGTTACCAAAGTTATTTCAAGTTCAAAGCCTTTGTTGTCATTGTACATCATATATACAACACAATTGGTTTAGCGTCTACTGGTGCAGTCCATACAAGAATACAAGACAACATGAATAATATAAAGAATAATCCTTATACAAGTAGTTAGGGGAAAAAAACCTAGTCACACGTTTCCATATGTACATCGTATTCTGTGCAACATGTGTATTATTCTGGTGTATGATCTTATATCATGGTATATACATATTACACACTACACTGGCATAAGTGAAATTCACTGGCATCAGTAAAATGTATATATTTGGCAGTGATGGAGGCAGTTTTATCCGTTCTGGCCAGGCTAGTTCATCAATAGTTCTACAATGGTTACTGTGTGGCATATGAAACTACAGGTGGTGTAAAGCCATATATATATATATATATATAGCATCTGTCCAAACTTTAACCTATGCAATAAATGTGGTAGCTATTAAACAGTCCTTAGTCCAAAGCATTGGAACAAAGCATTTGGCAAATATAGTCTGCCTGCAACAGATCCACAGGTATACAATAAATGTTGGTGTTAACAGCAGGCTATGTGGAATGAAACATGTTTTTTTGTGCCAGCACTTGTATGTCTTCATTTACCAATCACATTGTTTTTGCTTTTCAAGTCCACAGTTTTCCTAAGACATCTCAGCTTGCTTCCTTCTCCTTTCTAAGAGCCTTTCTTCAAAGCAATTGGTGGTAAATTCATTTTGCAGATTGGGAGGAGGGGAATGCCATTTACCATTTATACTTAAAGGGGGCTTACAATCTACTCTTCTACTCTCAACATATTACGCAGGGAGATAGAATGTACATTTTTTGTTGAAAGGAGAGATGATGATGATGACGATGATTAAGAAATCCCAAAATCAAGTTTTGATAAGAAAGAGACAGTTGCATAACTCATCTACACAGATTTAAAATATAAAGAAACATCCATTGAAAAGCCTCAAAGATATTTATATTTTAAAGTCAACTGGACCGGAATAAAAGCCCCTTTGGGACAATTGTGACCTGAATGAATGAGAACCTATGTAGACATCCATTGAAAGGCTGCTTTCAAAACCTGTTGAATACCCAATGAAAAGTCAGCTGTAATTCTGTGATACTGATTTCCTTTAAAGAGCAGGGAGGCTCAGATGAGAATGGAAGATCTCAATCCATTATCATTAATGATCAGCACGCTGATTAGGGTTTTGTTTTCGTTTGTGGTCAGAGACCATTTGTCCATTTGCCTGCTATTGGTAACATGGATTGGCAGCTGCTTTCCAGGACTGTAGGCAGAAGTTTTTCCAGCCAGAGACTGAACCAGGACAGTTCCTTATGGCAACAGTTTGTTCTACCACAGAACACCCTGCGGACTACTCCAGCTGCTCTAGAAATAGGTGTCATGTATTCCCTAGGATAAACAGTCACCACATAAATCACAAATGTCGTGTCGTGGGGCATCCCAAAGTGTAGCCACAGATGGCTTGTGTTGGTTAACAGAAAGGAGGGTGTAACATTATTTCACCCAGTCTGGCTGTAGTCCCTTTTCTGGGCTACGCTACATGTCTGGGTATGTGCTTGTGCCAAACCATGCAGCTAACTCTTAGAGAACCTCTTTGGAATGTGGGGTGTACTCAATAATTGTCCTTTTCATTTTGGAACCTCAAATAACAGAGACAATGTTTAATTCTTGAATCCAGAATGAACATTTTAAGAGAAAGCTCTCTCCCCTGCACTCCCACCTCCTTACTCCTTTTCTTCTATTCAGCAGGGAATAGGCTCCTGTGGATCCATTCAAATGATCCCATAGAAGTCTGTTCTGTGATTATGATTTGGCATTACTGAATCAAGAGCATTTGGGCATTATCATCTTCTCCAAAGAGAATGTCTAGCTGCTAAGAAGTCTGCTGACTTCTACAATCTGTGTGGACAGTCCCCTCCTCTTTTTTATTGAAAAAGTTAGACTTCACTGCGCTTCACAATATGTTTCACACAATATCCACAAAAGAACCAACCCCCTGCTTGCAAACAGAAGGAAAGGTTTTTTTAAAAAATTCCTAACTATTCAGTTTAACTTGGCTGCCTCCTTTTAAACAAGCAAGCTTCCCCTGAGTTGAAAATGCTAGGTTTGGGTTGCCAAAAATAAATTCAGGAGGAATTTATTAGGTGAAAATAGATTTGCTGTTTAGCAGCAACTCATTTAGAATTCACTGCAATACCTTGGAATCAAACAGCGATTAAAATTATTTTTGTTGAGAAAACATTTAAGAAGGCTTCTTGCTATTATCTCATGCAGTGTATGTATTCAAAGGACAAAGATGAGTTAAAGCAGTTTTTGTTGTTAGGAAATAAAAAAGGACACTCATGGGCTGCATTAGACTAAATATTTGCTGCCTTCCTAAGTGTGCTAGTTTATAAAAGTTCAGCATGACCAGAAGATGCAATGTTTCCATCACATACATATTTGTAAGTATGAATAACATCTAGAAATCATTTTTGTACCCCCAGAGGTCTTTGGTCAATGTAAGACACAAAGCAGTATAATAATATGACAACATCTCAATAACAAGATGAAAACCAAAACTGAATGTCTTTAAATATAATTTAGAAAGCTGTATTCAAATCCTTCAAAGACCTGGTGCGATTAGCAAAGGTGAAGGGTACTGATATAAAAAAGATATATCCATCTCTAGTATTTTACTCTCTAATTTATCTTCATAGGTGAGACAAGCAACAGGTTTTTTGGTTAAGTTGCATTTTGGAAAGACTCAAAGAGAGGAATCAATCTAAATCCAGAGCCACACTGGGCATTTTAATGATCTAGACTTGGAATTACATGGACGTCAGGATAATGGATTAAAAGCAGACACTGCAGGTTTTATAAATGGTACACCCTATAGCAGTGTAGTCATTGAGTTTTGTGTCAGGCTTTTTAAGCCATTTGTAAAAATCTCAAAGGTTTTTATAAAAGAGCACCACAGGCAAAATGAGAAGTAATTACTGGGATCAAATAAGTTTCTCAGAATTGGACTTAGTTGGTGTAGTAGCTGAAATTGAATAAAGGTGCTCCTGGCTCTTCAGGAAATCCCCAACTAAACCAAGCTGCCAATGTGGATGCCACCATATTCAAAAAGGTTATACATAAAACATAGAAAAATAGAGTTGGAAGCAGTGGTAGAATCTATTTTTTTTACTACCGGTTCTGTGAGCGTGGCTTGGTGGTCATGTGACTGGGTGGGCATAGCCAACTTGATTGGTCTCACTCTTAGGAAATTTCTCCTTAGTCCAACTCACAATAAAATAGCACAATAAAATAGCAC
>JANHFL010003202.1:91885-109078 GCA_032468155.1 Oxyrhabdium leporinum | reverse complement strand
GTGTTACTGTTCATCCCCCCCCCCGCCGAGTCTCATTATCTGCACTTGGAAGGAGACAGCAAAATCTACAAAGAGAAAAATGGTTTTCTAATGAAGTTGTGAAGATGCCCAATAAAAATGAAGGAGGGAGCCATGACCATTTCATAGTAAACATACCATATGGACATGTCCCAGTAAATGCTAATTCTTTGTTCTTTCCTCTGAGTGATACAATCAAGGCTCATTCACCTTTCCTCACAGTAAGGAACAGATTGTCATACAGAGAACAGAAGCTGACTCAATATTTCAGAGTCACATCCCTAATAAATCTACTTTACTTTCTTTTTTAACAATCACTTTCCGTGAAATTAGTAAACAAGCCCTAGGAATATTTTAACAGGCTCTTTACATCAGTCTTATTGTTCTCTCTCAGCTCTCCCTCCTTGCCCTACAATCAAGCAATTTGATGGGATTTAATACCACAGAGAGGGGGGAATTTTAGCACAAAAACATGGCTAAGTTCATATGGTGTTCCAGTAACTAGTCAGACATTCCTTTGCTAATAAAACTTCTTTACCAAAAGTACTAATTTACAGGTGTGCATTGTTCCTCAATAAAATATAAATTAAATAGCCCCTAGTCCTTCTTTTTATTAAACTAGACATACCGAATTCCTGAAACCGTTTTTCATATGTTTTAGCCTCCAGTCCCCTGATCATCTTTGCTGCTCTTTTCTGCACATTATAAGGCATTATAAAGGGGTGCACAGTGACTATGAGGAATAAACATAACTAGCATACATAAGATGTGCGCAAAGGCCTTTCTGGCTACAGTTAGCACCTGCTCATTGAACAAGACTGAACAGGGAAATATGATCCCATCCAATACTAAAGCTGAAAGTTCTCCAGACCTGGATTCCCCCAATATCCATTCAGTCTTGCTACAATTGATCTTGATAAGCATCACTTGACCATTCTGAAGTTAAGATATACAAGTGAGTATTATCTATATACTGATGATACCTGAGTCTGAACCAAGAGATGACTTTGACCAGCAGCCTCAGGTTGATGTTAAATAGGAAGAGTGTTAAGAATCAGGAACTTTGGACTTGATCTTTCTCCTCCCATCATCATAGACTCAAAACACACTTGGAGACAGGATGAAAACCACTACCACCAAAAAACAAAAGAAAAGCCAACAACAGGGTCTCCCACCCTGACTCCCCACTAGTCCAGAAGTATACTATTAGTTATGGTATGAAAAAATCTACTGAGAATTCAAGGAAGGCCAGCGTGGTTGCATGGCCCCATCTCAACTACTCCATGATCATAAATAAATGCAATCAATGCGGGCTCTGTAACTACCTTCTAGCTTGAAACACAAATAAAAACTTTCTAGATAATACAGGATCTTTTGAAACTGCAACCCAGGTATCTTCCCAGTCAGCTTTCTCATAAAGGAAAGTTGAAGCCCTTCAACAGTTTTGAGAATCATTGGATTCAGCAAAGTCTTATCGAGAAGGCACTACCATCTCTTTCAAGGTAGATGGAACCACCCCCTTTTTCAGGCAACCTGTCATTAGTTTCCTCTCTTCCTAATCCTCCCAACACTTTGACTTTGATTCTACTATGATTAGATGACTATAATATTCCACCATCAATCATACATAGCAAGAGTGGCCCATTCCTGGAGTTCTGATTAAACGCAATCAGGTGGTCTCTGTAGATGCCATCTGCTTCTCTCTGTGATAGAATAATAACCTTCAAATGGAAAGCAGATCAATCTTGTAAAGAAATTTAGAGATTACCTTGGGACATGTATGAAAGATTAATGGGAGAAAAGGAAAAGGAATAAGCTGGTATGAAGGGATATTAAGAAGTGAATGAAGCTTGAGAAGGAAACTCAAAATAACCTCACCTTGATTTTGTTTAGTATGTGATGGGACAGAGAACATGGACAGGAGTTCAAGATTCTGCTACTATATATTATAACAATAAAGTAGCATTCCACCCACCCACCCCCATCCCCACCAGTATCTGCTATACTGGCTCATTGTGGCAGAAGTTTGTTCCTGGGAGGGATGAAAGAAAAGCATTGGAAGTGTATGCCAAGAGTATATATTCCCAGCAGGATCACCCACAATATGAAGGTCATAAGCAGCTGCCCAGCTAAAGCAAGCAGGGGCCTATGCTATAAGAAGATGCTGGAGAGGGATTATCAATGTAGTGATAACAGCAAAAACATAATTTTTTACAGAGAGAAAGCAATGGCATATGACCATGCTATTTTTAACAAGAAAACCATATGGATAGAAAATATTAAAAATCTATTTATATGGTTGCTAGGAGCCAGAAATGACTTGATAGCATTAATTGATCAATCAAGCATTCCAGGATTCCCTGTGGTGTCTGTTTCTTCACTTGGCCTATCTCAAATGGCTGGCAAATCTAGAGGGTATTAATTGTTTATATTAGCCTGTCACACAACCAAATCTGATTGGAATACAGAGGAAAAACTTCCTTCCATAATATTTAGCATGAACTGTTTCCCCTCTTATGGTGTTTCTATTGTACGCTTATGTGCATGTATATTAATATTCTAAATTAGTTTGCAGATCAGATTCCAAATGATAAAGAGCACTTGAGATGACAGCATTTTGCTATGCGTGTGTGTGTGTGTAAGAGAGGATGTTTGACAGGGATGTGGGGAGAGAGAGCTGTTTTCTAGGAGTCACTCTGTGTATAATTTATTGAGAACAGGTGCTGCCTTATGATGAAAACAGATAGGAAACAGAGGCAGTCAGCATGATTAACTGGAGCCAGCCTTTTCAAAATTTAAATTCAGTCAGACAAGGTGACTGTATAACTATAGCCAGATTTATAACATCCCACAGCTCATTATGAAGAGCAAGTCACTGTCTCAGAAGTCACAATCTAATGAAAGACTGTATATGAGTCTTGTTGGAAGGTAAAGATAATTATACAATGCTTGCCTAAATAAATTGATTAAGAAGAGGAGAGGGAATTGAGCATTTCCATTCAATCAGATGGAAATAAACATTACGGTATGTATTAACTGCAATGTTTTCCTTCAAGCTATGTTTTCCTTCAAGCTATCTTTCACTCCCGAAGTACAGAGATCAAAAGTAGACTGGTGTGCTTCAGAGTACGCGTTTGTTGCCTCCTCTCCTATATGATACTGAAGCTGTGCTAAATTGTCTTCTTTCTCCTCTAATATCTAGGACAGCTTTCCACAACCATATCTGTAACCTTTCAGATCTAGGCTTGAAGTGGTCTAGGACAACTTTCCCCAGATGACATTATTGCGGTGTTAACTGTGCACATGTCCATATAATTGGCTGCTGTTGACAACTGGAACATTGGAACATTGCCAGAATGTGAGGTACTGTATATTATGGCAAGCATCAAATGAAAGAGAAACGTGATGCAGGGCAGCCATTTTCCGCAGCCCCCTCCTGTTTATTTTACTATTTGATTCCATCATAGCGGGCAGATCCCTCACATTCCTGACTCAGTAAATGTGTTTTTGGTATGATATATCTATTACTGCCTAAGGCCATCTTAAACTTAAACCAATGTCTCTGGAAATCTTAAATCTAAACTCAAGTCTGGATAAAAGAGGACAGAAAGGATGGGAAGCCTTTGTACATATGCAAGAAGTATCATTTTTTAATTAGTTGATATTGTCCAGAGATCTCAAATAGTAGGATCTAAGGCTGAGCCGAGTGGTGGAAATGAACTGTAATTCATAGTCTGTCATAATAATGTTCATCTGCCACTTCAGTAACTCAGATATGGCGTTCACGTTCTTCCTGAGCTACAGTTTTGGCAGTTCCAGCCAGAAAAGTCAATCTGAAGAAACCATCCTGGCTGTAAGTAAACCCAGTTCATCGCAACAATATGAGTTAACTCCATTCAAACTGGATCAGCAATTTGATATAGCACTAACAATAGTATTTAGGCTTATTTTTGTGTTTAGGTTTATTATTTATAACCCATAGCACTTTACAACACTGTCTGGGTAGTTTGCAATTATTTGCATTCCCCACCTCAAACTAGGTCCTCATTTTATCGATCTTGGAAGGATGGAAAGCTTGAGCCCCATCAGGATTGAACTCAAGGCTGTGGACAGACTTTGCCTGCCATACTGCACTTTAACCACTGAGCCAAATATAGTGATTGACTTTCTTTTACTATGTAAAAGTAGCGTGATTATACAGAATCAGTCATATCCCACCTAAAAACATTACACTTTTAATCCAGTTAGTGTTTCCTCAAGGATAAGAACCTGACTTGAAGAAGAGTTTAATAAAAGAGATCACTCCATTTCCACAAGATAAATTTGTTGCACATTGTAATGTAACAGCTATCGTAATAAGACAGTGGAAGTTGTATTTCCAACCAAGCAAAGATTTCGGGCAAACAAACTATGACCTTAATGGTCTCTTACTTGTTTCAGAAATTCTGGAACAGTTCCTGCTGAGGTAAGGGAAGACCATCTTACTGTACAACATTTCACACAGTTAAGAAATTAGGTTATTAATAACATTTCTCCAACTTAGGTTTCCTGTCTTAATTTACTTCACTGTAATGTAAATGAAACTATTCCAGTGAAGAAAAGTGCATGATTACTGTTTATTCATGGACTAAATTTTACATTTTTAAGAATCCAAACCCTAGTTTAATCATGAGTACATAGTATGTGGTTGACACAGGGCAATCAATAGCCACACCATTTGTTTTGGAAAAAGGTTTTAGGCTCAGAATTAAAAAGCATAGAAATTTACATTTTGAAAATATGCCCAAAGGCATATGGGATCATATTAAGAACTAATAAGTCACCAATTTTTTCCTCTCCAACATTTGAATGTAAAATCTGAAATGACAAAATTAGATAAAGAAAATACAGGGCCGAGGCATGCTAATGATATCCACAAAACTTTACACTGCCCTTAGCAGCTATGTTCTATTTAATATGTGTATAACATATTCTTGCATTCTACAAGCAGATATTTGTTCTTAGCTACCCCCCCCACCCTTTCTAATCTTGGGATTATTAAAGCATGTGAAGGAGAAATCAGCTATATATGGGCCTTGTGCTTCTAAACATATGTTCTTTCTTAGTTGTTAATGCATCTCTTTTCTTTTGTGATCCGAGCTTAATTCAATCAAAGGAAGGGAAAGACTTCCACCAGCAATTATAGTCTCACTGCTGAGAATATAAATGCCACTATCCATGCCAGGCAAGCACAATAAGGATAAGTATGGTTTGCATCTTTGCTCTCATCCCAAGGCTTCCAACACCAAGATCCTACATCTACTGTGAAAACAGGTCTCTGAAAGCTATTTATATGAATCTGGGTGATGCTTTCACTTCTCTTGAGCTGGTTTTGTTCATAATAACACAGGATGTTGTTGTCCTGATATCTCAGTATTAAACCTGGGAGGAAAATCAAAAGTTAAGAAATGCAGCTCTGATAATTTTATCAAAAAGAGTGGAAGCTTTAGTAAGGTGTTCAGAAGAAAGGCAGAGAGGGAGAAAGAAAAAGAAACGCAATAATCTGGCTCACACAAAATGCTAGCTCAGGCTAAAATGGGTTGGGAAGTGTTTTGTTCAGCATGGTGTGAGAACCCAAACATTGTCACATCAACCATTTTGTGCCCAAGCAATATGACTTAATCATATTAAGTCATATTGCTTGGACATAACATGTTATGTGAATATAGAAGTCCCATTTTATTAAGATGGCTTTAGGATTGTGTAAATATAGCCAATCAACTCTTTCAGGAAAGTTTTTTTTTAACTGGGATAGTAAAACAAAAAATAAGGTATGGTAGTAAAGTATTTAAAGAAGAAGGAGATACGAATACAGAAAAGTTGAATGATAGAAATCAAATCAATTACTAGATTAAAAATTATATGGGTAGATGGATAACATTGTCTTGATTTAGCAAAATGGCATGTGTGAAGTCTGTCAAAGGACCTTCCATTATGTTGGCCACTGCAACCATTGGATGAATTATCAATTGCTGATGATGACTCTTCTTTTCCACCCCACCCCCTAAATAATCAAAGAAGTAGAGATTACGAGTATACCACATATCAAATATCTATTTAATGTGGTGGCATTTTAATAGTTTCAGTATCTCTGTGCATAAGTCAGATGAGGCTAGAGGTAAACAAGTTCTCTTAGATTAGAAAGACAGATGCAACATCTCATCCAAAGGCCTTTATTTGACCTCGAAAGATCAGCTATTCTAGGGAAGAAAGAAAGAATACTGTTTTCATGATTCCCCAATCATAGTTTTTCTTTGACTGAGATTTTTGGAAAAGAAAGCAAACAGCTAATGGAATAATAAACCCTCTTGCTAAAAAATATATAGATTCTATTTATAGTGGAACCCACTCAAATAAATATGCCATTAATAAACTTGTGTAAGGAATTATACTATTACATAGTGTACCTAGTGATGAAATAAAATGCCACAAGACAAGTGGTGAAACCTGATGATTGATTATCAGGGCTGCTAAGCAAATAAACCACTGTCAACTAATGATCATCATTTCTGATGAACGTCTTAATACATTAATGCCCAAACAAGGAATTAAAGTAGTTAAAGAAATCAGCTGCTTATATTTAAGGTGGGATCTTCTGCATTCAGGTTAAAGGTATGGTAATATAGTTGAATGTATTTTTTTGGTCCCAGAAATCTGGGAGTTGAAGTCCATAGGTCTGAAAATTGCCAGGCTTAAGAAACACTGAAGCACTGATACAGAAAGTGATAGTCTATAGACAACATAATTGGCAAACTTGTGCAGCTGAACTTGAATTGGTTCCATTATCTGGCTGGCATTTTGTTTTGTTCCTTTTAATGGAAGAGGGAAAGGATAGCACATGAACACCACATGTAGCATGAAGATACTTCTGTCATGTTGATTAAAGAGGGACTAAAAAGGCCACCACTTAATGATTACACAAACAAAAACAAATGAGCCCCACGGGCTGAGGTATTTGGCACCTAATAAAAGAGAAATGGAGGACAGGATTTTTCCCCCCTATTATTAGTTACATTGCTTCAGAAAGTACTGTAGGATTCCGAACAGGGTCTAAGAATGCCCTTGAATACCCAAAATTGTGTCCTAATGTCTCAAGAGATCTTGTTACAAATATGGATCATTATTTGAAATCTTTCTTATCAATACTGAACATGGGAATTATGCAACATATGAATCTTACATATTCAGAAAATTCTTTGAATCAAGAAAGCTGGGCCTCACGTAGCTCTCTACGTGCATTGCTTGCTGTATGTGGTGCACCGAAACCTTTGAAATACGCGACACATATGCTTTAGGTGGGGGTACCTGAATCCTCACTGGGTCCCTTTCCTTTTTAAGTTTTCAAATTATATAAAAGGAGAAACAAATATTTAAATGAGCGGTGATGTTTTCTAAAGGCAACCAAATCCTCCACCTTTCATCTTGTAATCCTGTTAATGCCTTTCACATCAAGATGAGACCAGAGAGTTTCTTTAGATGTGAGTTTGACTGGAAGCAAAACTTCCCATGTGCCAGAAAAGAGAAAGTGAGTGAGAATGAAGGCAAAAGGAACCCTCCAACTCCAGCCTTCTGGGAAAGTTGGGAGAAGGTAGCAATAGTTGGAGTTGTTCAAGGATGCCAACAAGGGATGAGTAGGGAATGTGAAGGCTAGTGTAATGGGTGAGTAGGAAGAAATTGGTATATGAGGAAAGTAGTGGTATATTCTGGGGGTCTCTGTTTCTATTGTTCTACTCCATGCAATGCATGCACACGTCTTACTATTCATTTCCTCAAATTATAATGGATCAACTGCTAAATATAGCATACTTTGGACTTCAAGCTCCATTATGTTCTAACATTTTAAAAATCAGTTTTACCCACCCAAATTATGAAAATGTTTTTCAGGTCTACACAGTTTAAATAGCTCTGAGTGTGACTAAAATATGAAAGTTTTGCCTGCTGTTTGAGACCTATTACACCAGTACAACTATATAAAATGCATCTGTGTGCATGTTTTAAGTAATCCAAACTGTTCCTCAGTACAGTGAAGCCTTTGATGCTCTAAATCCAACACTAGTAAGAAGAATCTAAATCCTGGGATTGAAAAATGGGTGGCTTGACTGCTGATCTGTCAAGACCTGCACAATATAAACAGGAACATATCAAAGGTATCTTCCAGAAATCTTATGTGTAGCACTTTGCCTAAGTATAGCTCAATGCACTGCAGTTTCTATACATTTGTTTGTCAGATCATGGATAGTATTTCATTTGTTTTTATATAAGAGTTTACCAATTCTTCAAAAATAATGGGTGCCCAGAAATAGCAGGCCAACTTTACTGTTTATTGAACTAAATTTTGTTTACACTGAATAAATTATTGCAACAGTTGTCATTGATGTACATACTGTAGGCATGATGATATTAAAGCGACACATGTGTCTGGATGCCATAAAAATGACAGGATTATATACTTTGTGGCATGCTGTCCACATTATTTTATACCATATCATCATGATGCAAGTCTTAACATGCTCCCTCCAACCCCAAAACAAATATTATATGTATGTGGAACAATCATGTAACTGAAATTTAGCACCCACACGGTAGATTTATGTACTCTTTTAATGCTGTTTGAAGAATAGATTTCCTCATTTCCTAAAGGGTTTCTCAAAACTCAGAAATAATGTCTAGTCTTACAGTGTCAACAACTTTTAAAAATATTCTTTGGAACAGCATCAAAGTTGAGCATCATGCATTTATTAAGCAAATTAGTAAAAATATTAAGAATTCATAACTGCAACACAAAAGTATATGCATATGCACTGCATATAACTGAAAAAAATTCCAAGCCAATCAGATATAATACCCTTTCACCAAATAATTACATGTTTGATATCCGTATGTAGTACCAGCAGAAGAGAATAATTACGTTGTGCTTTGGTTACACTGACCACTCTAGCATCTAAGCAATATCTTTTCTACTTTGCTGAGGGATTGAGGCACCAGTCTAGAAACTGGGAGACTGTGACTTCTAGTTCTGACTTTGGTATGAAAACTGATTGGGCCAGTCACAGTACAATCCACCTCACAGGGTTGTTATAGTGGAGAAAATAGGAGAAGGAAGGAATATTAAGTATGTTTTGCCACCTTAAGTTATTTATAATAATAATAAAGGTGGGATAAAAATAAATAAAATACTCTAAAATTATCATGGCCTATTTCAAGATTAATAAAAGTAAAAGAACTTCCCCCCTCCAAAGTCAATTTTAGTTGATTAAAAAATACCCAGAAAGGAGAGCAAAATGTTTAGAGTAGGATATTCTTTAGAAAGGAAATAACGTTTTTAGAAATGCAGATAATTAAGAGCATAAGAATCCAAATGAGAATGAATTGTAGATACAAAAATGGAACTAAGCTGGAAATTAGTTATAAGATCATCTATTTAAAAGGTATTTTAAAGGTCCTCCAATCAATATGCTGATACAGGAATTAAATTGATGCAACATTCCTGATAGGTGACTATCACTCATTTTTAACAGCTTCTATCAAAGATAAATCCACCTTTAAAATGAATATAAAAGCTTACTAGTCCCAGAATAAACAGCCATTCCCACAACTAGCTAGCCCCAAACCTAGATATGTTTGTGTGAGGGATACTTTTAAAAAAATACAGTTGCATTCCATTAGCATGAGTATTTTAAAAAGTTTAATAATCTGCTGCCATGCCCCAGTTCTCCTTTGGATTAACCTAAATGGACTTCTGCTGGTCCAAAGAATTTCTTATATTACAGGAACAAAATATGCTATTGATCTGGCCTATTATGGCTATCAGCCAAACAGGGATAGTAATATAGTTCCAGAGTTTAGAATGCTGAATTTCATAGTATTTAAAAAGAGAATTGATCAGATTGAGAAAAGAACTATAAAAACGTTGGAGTTGCATGTTATTCATCCACAATACCAAATGGAAGCTCTTATGCTGAGCTTCTGAGCCTTTCCAAGAATGTGGAATCATGGGTGTCTGTTTCTAACCACAATGACAAAAATGTAGAAAAGTGTGTCATGATGTCATGATGCAAGCTTTAGTCTTTTGTACTTGCACTACGGTATACACACAAATATAAAAGATGAAGTTTGCATTGCGATATCCCAACATCATTTCACCACTTGGCCAGCCCACTCATCCCCTGCCACCTCCTACGAGAATGACTGTTATCGCAAATACCAAATATTGTGTATGTATAACACTATTTCTAAAAAGCGTACTATAGACTCTGACAGTTGAGACAAAATCTAGCTACAATCTCAGTTGTGTGAACGAAACTTCAAAAGTCAGAGGGCTGATTAAACAACATTAGCTTGCCCCTTTTTTTGATCCATCTGTAAAATATTTCAAAAGTACTCTGTAAATGTAGGGGTGATGCTCCTTTGATATAAGAATCCTTGTTAAGGTTAACTTTAAACAGGCATGCTGCAGTTTTCCTGGGGGAAGAGACAATTAAATCAATGCTTTGCTAATCTGTGTTTGTGACTTGCCCCAAGGGACTAGGAGAAGCCTGCATCTTATTGTACATCATAAACTAAAAGAAGTGAACAGTCACATTCTTCCTTTGCTCTTTAATTTCCCTTCCTGGAAGAGATAGAGCAGTTATACTTGTAAACTTTAAATGGGTTGCATCAAGAGAATATAGGGCTGTGATCCTCACATTCCCAACTCTGGAGTCAGAGGATTCAAAAGAATAGGACAACTCTAAAGTAAAGGACATGCAGACTAAATTTCAATGCCTCTGGTGGTGACTGGTGTGTGGGGAGAGGCTGACATTGCTCAATCCAGAACATATGCCAGTTACTGCTTCCACTCAGCAATTCTTCAGCAGGCATGGCAACCTTCTGTAAATAATATATAGAAACATACACAAACCTACTGCTCTGCATATTCATAAATATACTAGAGAAGCTTAATTGACAGCAGAACTTCCAACACGGAATCAGCTCCACATTGGCAGAAAACAGGCTGTATACCATTTTCTTTTTATGTAAAACATTTTGAGTCAATCATATAGCATAAACAAAATTATTTTCTTTTAGGCTCCAATCCAGGCTCAGTGTGTTTTGCGTTTTTTAGAGTCTTCAGTTGGTATGAATAGGTATGCTATAATAACAATAACAACAATAACAATACTAACAGAAACAACAACAACAACAACAACAACAACAACAACAACCACCTAGTCATATAGCTTTGTCAGCTCAGGTGTATACAGTCTCACAACCTTGGCTAAGAATTGCCATTTAAGGGAACAAATAAATTTTGGTTATGCTATAGAATCAGAAAAATTCTAGAGTTGGAAGGGATTATCAAGTCCCCTTCCTGTTTAGTACAGGAATTCTGATAACCTCTGCAAGAAATGATACAATGAAGAGAATCCTACTGTCTATCTGGGTGACTTATACTACTACATGTCTACTGTCTTGGAAAGGTGGACAAAGAAACATAGCGCTTAAACCCAGCTGTATAGGCCAAGATTCTAAATGCTTTGCTCTGTAGTACGCTGTAGGGTATCAACTGTTGCACCTCATTCTTGTCCGCTATAAAAAATATTCTAGTCAAGTCGTGTCTGAGAGTTTTCTTCCAAGTCAACTGAATAAAGGATTAAGCATCTGGAGAGTTATGTTGAGTGCTGCTTTGAAAGCTAGCATTAGCATAGTTCATCAATCTCAGTTTGTTATGAGTGCAGCTTTATGGATACCAGCTCTGTAATTCTGGGTTGTAATTGATATAAGCAGCCCAGCTTTCCAGCCCATTCCCTGATATCTTATACTAGGAAGTATCAAGAAAAATTCAGAAAATGCAGTGGCCCTTTTATCAATTGTCTATCAGATAACAATAGGCATGACTTGGGGTTTTGAAAGGTATGCTGTATGTGGCCTGATCTTGGCAGTGAGTTCTGTAATGGAAAAACTTATTTTTCAGCCATTCTGTCTATCAAACTACTTTCCTTATTGACTGGGTTTGGAAACAGCTTGTTACCTTATGCTGGAATGTGTATTTTACACACACACACACACACATAGAAACACATATATGGGCAGATGACACATATATGGCCAGGACAACAACAATGCCCTGGTGATGCAGTGGTTAGAAGGCAGGCTAATTCTATCAACTGCCAGTAGTTCAATTCTCATTGGTTCAAGGTTGACTCAGATTTTCATCCTTCTGAGGTCGGTAAAATAAGCACCCAGATTGTTGGGGGCGATATGCTGACTCTGTAAACCACTTAGAGAGGACTTTAAAGAACTTTGAAGTGGTATATAAGTCTAAGTGCTATTGCAATGCCAGGCTTTTCAGGCCTAAGCCGCAGACTCTTCTGCTTCACTGACTGGAATTTATGTTAGCAGGAAAACTCTAATCCTTCTAATATTAAGAATATTGTTCAAATCCAACCATTTTGTCCAATTTTATATGTAATATTTTTAATATTGTTTTGAGATCCATCATTATGAGAGTGGATACCTTTTTGTGTGTTCAGACAGATACTCAATAGATATTTTGAGGTGATGTTGCAGGGAAAATGTATAGGTGGATTGTCTATCATCAACACTCACACTGGTCTGCCAAACCCCTCCCTGGGATCTCCTCTACTTGAGTTCTTAGGAGTCTGGTTATAGCTAATTCCCAAGTGAAAATTTTCCATTGACTCGGAGAGCTAGAATGACAGATAATCCTGTTCTTGAATAGGCAGTTGTCATTCACACCTGGAATCTGGGTGGGGCAGAATAGGAAATCCCCCTTCTCTAGAACAGAGACGGGGAACGGTGGTCCCTTTATGACTTGTGGACTTCAACTCCCAGAATTCCAGAGCCAGAATGGTTGGCTCAGGAATTCTCAGAGTTAGAGTCCACAAGTCATAAAAAGGCCATCATTCCCCACCTCTGCCCTAGAACAAAATTTAGATAGTTCCACCTTTTTCCTTTAAGCTGATTTACCCAAATCAAGTGCTTTTGGAGATGCTAAACTGGGAAAGAAAATAGATAATATATGAGAGCAGACAAAGCCACCTTATACAAAGAACTTGATTGTATGTTCTACAGGTTGTAAATATGCAGTACTAAAAAGCTATTCAACTGTTGTCTCAAGGCACTATTTAAAAAAACTTTTAATGAGTTATTGAGTAAGAGTTGCATTAAGTCAACTAACAGTTGTAGATCAGAAGATTCTGGATAGCTTTAGAATTTTGTCAGAATGCCAGATTATGACATGGGCTGCTGAAAGCCCATAGAGCAACAGTTCTAACTTCTGAAAATCACTGTCAGTCAACAAGGTGAGTAACTGATTGCCCATGCAGTCCAAGTATTCGCTTTGCCAAAAGAAGCAACATTAGCCGCATGCTACATTTAGTTGAGAGACGGATTCTTAATTTATATGTGGATCCAAACTACTTTTTATGGTCGTTGGAACCACATCAAATTCAAGAATATTGCATCACAATTCCTGTTAGTTTGAGAGGTTAAATACACAAACTCACAATGAATTTCCAAATAGCTTTAACAGTGTAAAAAAGAAAGAAACAAAATTTTTAAAAATCAAACATTCCTGGAGTGTATGTGGTTTTCCTTTGCTGATCTCTTAACTCCAACTAAATGCAGCCTTAGCCACTGAAACTAGCTCTTTTCAACTTAGTGATCCTCAAGGTGCAGTCATGGATGACTGATGATCTGCAGCCTCCTCACATTCATGGATCAGAGCCTGCTTGCCCCTTAAAATAACCTCTTCCTATGTGTCAGGATGCAGTTGGTGACAGCCTGCTTAACTCTCAGTTAATTTCTTGATGTGTGTTTGAGCCCACTTGCCACTTCCCAGAATGTGCTAGGAGCCTGCTTGCCACCATAGTCATCATGTCCCCATCTGCACCATCAGAGGGAACCCATTCATCACATCACTTGGTTTTGGCTGCCCTCATGTTCAATTAATCAGCAGGAACATGTGAATAAGTCAGTGGCCAGATACTACAGAGTTTCCCCCAAAATAAGACCGAGTCTTATATTAATTTTTACTCTAAAAGACACATTAGGTCTTATTTTCCAGTTAAGTCTTATTTTCAGGAAAATACAGCACTAAATCCGTCCGTCCATCTGGCAATCTTAACTGGGGCTTATTTTTAGGGTAGGGCTTATATTACAAGCATCCTGAAAAATCATACTAGGGCTTATTTTCCAGTTGAGTTTTATTTCAGGGGAAACAGGTTAGTTCTCTGATCAATGGAAGTGATAACATAAGCCGCAAAATAAATATTCGAAACATATGGAAACAGGATTGAAGTGTATTTGCAAATGTAAGATACATATACTGGGTTTAATGGAACTGTGATGTCACACAAGGATGGATAGAAAAAAGTACAGATGGAAAATAGGATGAAGAATATCTCAAAATGGATTTAACTAAGATGGAACTCTCTTTATCACTTAAGCCCTTTGCTTTTGTAGAGATTTCTATTAAAGAACATTATTGACAAGCTAGCCGGCACAAAAAAATGTTGCTTTTGTTGCATATGGTACATTAAATAATTCTAGTACCAAATAAATATTTAATTTACAATTGCTTTTTCTAGTATAAATTTAGTTTTAAAAGATTTTTTAAAATGGAGCTGGGAAAGCATATATAGAAATGCAACCGTAATTATTACTTTAATTTGTCCTTAGAGACAAATATTTAATATACTTGGTATTTATCTACAGTTACTCCTCAACTTACAACCATTCATTTAGTAACTGTCTAAGTTCAATGGAACTTATTGCCTTTAATAAAGAAGCAGTGAAGATTTTGGGTAGGCTCTGAAGATTTTATTAATGTACCCTGTAAAAATAAAGCAGCATTCCTGGATGCCATACAATGCCAGCTCTTGACCTGGTCTACCTTAAAAGATTGACAGCTTCCTATATAAAATGGCTTAATAAGTTATTGGACTATTCATATTAATTGTCTAGCTAAAAATAAACACTCCTAAATATTAAAGGAGAATTAATCAGGTCCCGACACATTTCAAATAGATGCATGGATGTTCATTCCTTTGCATCTAATCCAATATACCCATTTACAAATTTCTGGGTTGTTAAGAACTCCCAGAGCCCCTCAATATGTAAGATTTGGAGCAGATAACTCCCCAGATTGGATGTTACATTGCAAATGCCTAATGCACAGTGGGCATTGGTAAATCTAGGCCGCAGAAGGCACAGGTAAATCTAAAATGATCTCTGCATGACAGATGCTTTGCATCAATCAGCAATTCTTTTATTAAATTTGTTAATAAGCAACAAGTCTCCAGCAGAAGTCTGCTTCAAACACTTCAAAACATTCGAACCTTAGTGTGCCTATCCAGATCTGTTCTTCAAGAAGAAATATATTTATTTAAGAGGAAAACTTATATGCTACTGTATTTTCAAAAACTTCTCTGCCATTTTACATAAAATATTGAATGTGCAGGACTGTACCAGTAAGATTTCCTAGAAAAACAGCCTGCCCTCCCCGAGATGCACACTAAACATCTGTTTTGTATCTGAATGCCAAGCTTTTAAGAATGTTAGCCTGTAAAAAGCACCCGGTTCCTTATTTTAACTGAATCACCAGGTGCTTATGAAATATCATACCCTTGTGAAACCAGAGAGGACAGGAGATAAAAAGGCTGCTGGGGTAGAATAGAACATTTCCCCACCAGGAAGATGGTCTGCGAACATAGTAGCTCTACAGAAGAGAGAAGAGAATATATTGGCTAAATAATAGGATGTATTTTTAAGACTACATAACAGAAATTCTGCTGAAGCTTTTTTTAAAAAAAGTCCTTTAAACTATGATAAATTATGTGCAATTCAAAGCAGATTATTACACTTTAAAGTTCATATGCATGTCTAGATGCAAAAAAAAAAGCAATGTGCAGCCTTTGCTATGCCCAAGTCATAATTGTGTATGTAGAGCCCAACCTCTCAAGAACAATGATCAGTCACAGCAAGTGGTACTGTAGCAGCAGCAAAGAACCAAACATCCATCTACACAGTCCAAAATCAATTCTGGGAGCCTTCATGTACACACAAAGGTTTCCTTGCACATGAGTTGAAGCATTGGTTTGTTTGACAACCACCCCCTCATCCCCCTGCAACTGTCTTCATTGCCCTCTTTTCCTAATGGATGAAAAATGATTCAAAGAAAACTAACAATGAGAAATTGAGCTGAATGTTTTGTCTGGGTTTCCATTCAGATAATCCAAGAGTACTAACTGCTTTCCACCCACTGAATCACAGAAAAGAAGGAAACCAATAACCTCTTTCTCTGTGACAGAAGAAGTCTGTTTAACTTTTTCTTTGCTTCCTGGGATAGAAGTGTTGTCCAATGACTGCCTTTACTTTATTTGTCCTTGTCCTTGTCTTTGATGATCAGATATCAAGATGAAGGCAAACATAAAGCTCTCTGATATCTCACTGTCTGTATACAAAGCAGAGGTGGAAAAGGAGGAAATGACCAAGACTTTTTCTCATCTGGCATTCTCTGTGAAGTCAAAGGACAGTTTCTGCTGCACAGTATTTTCTTCACTCTGACCTCATTTGGAAAGGTTGACCGAAGGAGTGGCAGCTCCCTGGTCATACACAGATTGTTTTCTCTTTGCAGCCAGAGCAATGGAACATTCATATTTTTTGTTCAATTTTTAAATGGAAAAGAGAGCTGTAAGACGACGTGGCAATGTATTTTTTTTTAAATAAAATCAATTAACAGGCAGTTGTTTTGGAGACAAAAAGGGAAATAGTAGTTAACCCTTACCCTTGTAATCCAAGCATGTTATGGCTCTGCAAATGAATGGGAAGAAAACCATCATTAAAGGAACAGTACCTACCGGTAAGAAGGGGAGACCACTTACTTGAAAAGAAAAGGAAAACCTCTGGGAAGAAACTATTAATTAAAAGGCCTGCTGCAAAGAGAAACAAGATTTTGATGCTGGTGGGCACTTATAAGTGTATATGTCCCATGAGTGGCTTCTGTTTGCTCACATTTTATTTTCAAATAAGGCCATGAAAAAACAGTATGACCATAGTGTCAGGGTTCCAGCAAAGTCCCCCTCTTCCATTCAGCACTCAGAAACCAAGTTATCCAAGTAAGAATTTATTAGA
>JANHFL010003202.1:74068-86378 GCA_032468155.1 Oxyrhabdium leporinum | reverse complement strand
GGGTGTGTTAGTGTGAGAGCGAGTGAGAGAGAGAGAGAGAGAGAGAGAGAGAGAGAGAGAGAGAGAGAGAGAGAGAGAGAGAGAGAGAGAGATATGGATTTCCATTCTCATATATTGTGGAGAAAGAAATGCCAAAACAGAACTATGAAAGTAACATTTCTGAGAGCTTACACATTTAGAACTTTGCCATGCTAAGAAGGAAATTAACTGTGATATAAATGCTGGCAGAATTATCTAGCTTGTGGTGTGCATAAGATTGGTTCTTTCTTCTGAAATGTAATTTATTCTCTGAGATACTGAATACATTTTATTCTGAATGCCATAAACCATTTGCCTGCATTTCTCAGCTGCTATACTTAGTTTCCAATTCTTTTTTCCCCTTTTCACTTGCATTAGCAAACAAGGCTCATGATACAAATATCCCAAATCCTACAACCTCTGTCTACCCTTCTACCCAGCAACTGCACCAAGAAAGATTAAAATACCAATTCCTGCTTGCTGGAGATTCCATTCTACTGCTCTTTGGGAGCAATTGTGGCAATTACACAAATGGTTTTATAACTATTTTCCCAATCCTTATCCAACTTGGATGGATGTTACACAGAGCTGTTTATATGAAACTTTGGAACTTTTTAGATTATGTGATCTCTACACTGGGAAACATCCAGAATTAGCAACCATTTCTTCAATCAAGAAGAAAACAGCTTATTATTTTTCATAGCCCTTCAAAAGCAGGACTGTATATTTGAAACTTATCCCATGAAAAAGAAAACACTGCTTATAATACAGTATTGAACTACCTTCACATATATTACGGTACATGAAGCTGTCTAGTTTATCTGCAATTCAATTTGTTTTCTATTCAAGTTTTTTTTTAACAAACCCTCCCAGCAGTGCCTTACTAATTATTATAAAAAGAGCATATTAGCATCAAGATTAGTATGTTTACATTAGCACATAACCCTTGAAGAAAATTTGATAGCACAGTAGTTAAAGTGCAATATTGCAGTCAAACCCTGCCAACAGCCTAGAGTTCAATCCTGATGGGGATCAAGGGTGACTTAGCTTTCCCTTTTTCTGAGGTGAATAAAATGAAGACCCAGGTTGTTGGGGGTAATATGCAAGTAATGCTTCAACATTGTAAACCACCCAGAGAGTGATGTAAAGCATTATGTGGTATATAAGCCTAACGGCCACTTCCATGTTGCTCTTTGCCCGATAGGCAGTCTGCTAAGCTCCCATATGCCAAAGAAAGGAAGTAACAACTGTTGATGAATATGCTTTGAAAAGGATGCAGAAGACATGCTTTGGAATTTACATTTGTTTAATACATTTCTGCCATTTATTCAACTATCTGACTTGTTCAGATAGAAATTTCAGAAATCAAGCTTCTTGTCTGAGTAGTAGAAAAATGCTATACAAGTAGCCCTTGAGTTATAATGGGCACCAGGATTGCCATCATTAAGCAATGTAGTTATAAAGTGAGACATCATGTGACTGCGTTGCTTAGCAACAACAACCCTGGCAATTCCATTGGCTGTCATAATGCCAAGATGAGCAAGTCATTACTTGGGAAGCACTGGGAGTCTCAGGTAAGGAGCATGAAGGTACCATGAGGGGAAGCAACAGAGGCTCCTGAGAGGCCTGATACAAACTGTGTGTAAGTACAGGAAGGATGGAAGGAGCAACCCCCCCCACCCAAAAGTGAAAAGTAAGAATTTGATAAAGAAAGAAAAAAATAAAGTAGTCACTTCCAATTTTTAACACAACAAATAAAAAAATGAATGATTATTTAGCATTATCATTATTTATATTATTACAGCTGAATTCTAAAGTCATTCTTCTCCCCAGATTCTGCACTTACTAGTGCATGAGCTCCCACAAGGCAACTCTCTTGGACAGAAGATGCCACCTGTACTTGAATTGTAGGGATAGAGGCAAATAATCAGTCTTCTTTCTGGCCAGAAATGAGGGTTGTGTTTCAACCCAACTTATATCTTTGTCATGATCATATTTATGAAATGGAGCCGGCTCTGTCATGATCTGAGTTTGAAATGGAGCTGACTTCTCCTGGACCTGTGATAAACACATTTACTTGGGGCAAACCATATGTGTGTATGTGTAAACAATGAGCATTAGTAACAAACCTGGTTGATTATGTACCAACCTACATTGTGTAATGTGTAATGAAAACTTATCAGCCTTAGCAGGCTGTAGCATGATAGTGCCAGTCCAGATGTTGATGGGCTTGGTAATCATTTGGAGACTCTAAGAGCTTTGATCCAGCCATGTTACATCTTTTAAATCAATAAAAATATTTTGATGTTTTTCAAAGGATTGAGGTAGCTACAAAAAAGCTCAGTCTAGCTTCTATTCTTGTGAAATGTTAACACTACAGTCGATTCTGGAATAACAACTGCTAACTGCAATCAAGGTTTTCACAAGAAGTCTTAAATTCATGAAAAATCCCTAGACTGTTTTCAAGAATGGAAAAGGTATTCTAAAATGCCCGGCTGTAACTAGTACAGTATATGTCTCTTCTATTTTTGTTAATGAATGCAAAATTAAACATAAACTCATTCATTTCATTCCTGTGGAACTGATTGAATTCAATCACATCAGTGCTAAATGGAATCCTATTCATTCCTCATTTAATTCTATTACAAACCTCCTGGAACAGCAGGTATGGTTTACAAAGAGAATAACTTTCCAAGACAGCTTATAAAATGAGCAATGGTTGTGGTATTTTTAGGTCATCCGGCAAATCTGATGCATCAATGAAGATTAGGAATTCTGAAATGGATGCCATGTTAACCCAACAGGCATCTGAAGACAAGTGGGATCTTCTATTAAAATCAATGATAAACAAAACACAAATGAGGAGCTGAAAAAAAAAATTGATTTAAATTTGTAATGAAAAAAATGTAATTCTAATGCAGTAGGAATTAATCAAATGAAACTTCTCATAAAGAAAAGGGAATGACTAATAATAATAAAAAATACATCTTATTACATCAAAGGAAATGTGTAGAAATCAGAACAAGTAGGTCTAAGTCCATAATTATTTTATAATATAATATGGGCTACAGGGTTCTATTTAAATAATGGTAAATCACATTTAATAAAACTATTGGGCATCCTAAACCTTCTTCCCCCTACTTTTTATTCATCTTTCTCAGAATGGGACAACTCGCCACAGCCAATTTGCCACAAACAGCTCAATTATGACAATTTGCCATGGCCAGCTCGCCATGGGACAATTTGCTGCAGCCAATTTGCCACAGGAAAACCTGCTGCAGGACAATTCAACAATTTTATTTAATTATTTAAAATAATTTAAAAAAACTATTTTAATTTTTGTCATCCACATTTCATTTTGTCCCTACTTTTTCATCCTTTCTTTAATGATTCTATTTTACCATTTCTTCAATATAATGTACCTTTTATCCTGCAGCAAGCTGTCCTGTGGTAAGTTGGCCATGGCAAATTGTCCCATGGTGAGTTGGCCATGGCAAGCTGGCCAAGGTGCGTTGGCTGTGGTGAGTTCTCCTCGACCCCATCTTTTTTCTCCCTTGATAAAAAGGAATCAGATAGATTTGATTCTGTGGCATTTTGTTGTTGATGGTTATCTTTATAGATTAATAACAATGTATTTAAAATTGTCCTGCTAGATGGGACTTTTGGGGAAGATTGAAGACAACTTCATTAAAAGCAGAATCAACATAAAAACTGGCAAGTGGGCCAGCTTTTCATAATTCTTCTCTGAATAAGGAAAGGATTTGAGTTTGCCCAAAAGTACTCCAGACAGTTGCTTCTGGAGATGAGGACACTGCAAAATAGTGGTCTCTGGTGGGTTTAATGGTCTAGGAGATGAGGGAATATTCATCTTGTTTAAACCATGGTCTATACCTTTGAAAAGACACTACATTTACATACTTTTCTAATAAATTTCAGAAATTGTTATGCAAAATCTTTGGCTTGACAAGTTTGAAAACAGCGGGTGAATTTCCTTCAATATTTAGTGCAAGAAGTTTTAACTACAAGTTTAAGAACTTTATTTTTTTAGTGAGCAGCAAAAAATGTTGATTTTAAAAAGTTACAAACAGATTCAGATAAATTTAAACTAAGAGTTTGGATTGAAGCAAAAAAAAAATAACCTTGGATATACTGAATGATATTTTTGAAAGGTGGATTCAGAAGTTAATTTTGATATTGTCCACTTCTACAGATAGACAGTGTCTAAAAGATTATATAGACGAGGAGCAAGTTTTTCCTGACAAGAGTGAGTCTGAACTGTCTGTTTTTTATGAGAACGACATGGAAAAAGATGTTATATTGAACATACAAAAGAAATCAACTTAATAATTTTCCTAAATTGGAGTTACAAAAGAAGCTTCATCCCCTTGAGTTATTTAGCAAAATAATAAAGGGAGAATAAACAAACAAACAAACAAACAAACAAATGCACTATACAGATGTCTCTTAAAATTCCCAGCATTAATATAGAGAATCAGTTCCAGAAATTTAACTATATCCAATGTAGGATATTTGTCTCATTTTCCAATTAGTGCAGACTATTGATAATAAAGAAACAAGTATGGTAAGAATACCTAACATTTGTAAGATCCCCTAAACATTATAACTTAAGCAACCAGATACTATGACTAGTTTTATGTCTTGTAGTAAACCAGAATATAATTTGCTTGCTTTGAGCATAATTATGTTTTCTAAGCCACAGTTGATGGCTTAGTGCTATGTGTGAACTCAGCTAACTGTGCCTTTTTGAATAATCTGTGGTTAACCAAATTGTTGCTTAGAGCAATTTGTGACTTGGTAGAATTATGGCTGAGATTCAAGCTGATAAATTCTAACATGGTCATGTGAGTGCCTTGCTTAATCAGTCTGAGTCAAAATGCTATAAACCAAGAGCAAAAATAACGTTCGTTACACTGAAAAAAAATTACAAATTTGAGTTTCCTCCTTGTCCAGAACAGATGAAAATATATATAAACAAGTGTGGATACAAAAATATAGCATCATTTTCCTGGGGATCATGAATAGCAGACAAATGCAATGTGCATAAAGCTGGCTATTATGAGATCATGATGGTGACACACACAAAGGCCCTTTACCAAGCTGTGAGACTATAGCTTAGCTGCTCCACCAAGCTTTCCTTGCTTCACCAGGCCTTTCTGTTACTCCTTGCATGGAATTCTTTCTTCAATGAACTTGGTCTGTCACTCTTACACACCTTGGGAGTGAAAATCAATATATAAACTAGAAGATCTTGAATTTAGCTTTCATAAAGCAGGAGCAATAAGGAAAAGTTTGTCTTTTATGTGTGGACATTCTTTCACACATCTACAGGATGTACTCTTTATGAGCTACAAAGGCATCAGGGGTTTTAAAACTTTTAAATCATTATCCTTCCCCGAAGATCCTGGCTTCATTTCCTTGCATTCATTGGGCCTTTCCTTGGTCCCCTCCTTCGAGTCTGGAATTAGCCTCACTCTGATTTCTCTGAAAGAAAAGAAAACAAACAAGCAAACAACCTTGCATAGTTCATTGTTCTCTTTCTCAACTTTCACAAATGACCCCCAACATAATAAGGGGTTAACACTTTCAAGGCAATAGACAAGTTACAGAACATCTATATTTCAGCAACACAAGCCTTACTAGTCTTTCTTTACAAGACCAAAGATCAGGGCAGGTAGGAATTTGTCTGGAGGCAAGAGATAATTTTACATGTTAAAACTTTATTGAAGATGTTAATGAAATGTTATTCACATGGTGGTCTCAAAAAATAGTAATTAAACTTTCCCAATGGCTTTTCTAATTATTGCTAAATAGTTTCCAGGAGATGGCAGTTGATATAAAAATCAAATCCATAAATATCTCGGCTATGGGACTTTATTTGCTTTTAATCAACCAACTGCTACACTTCTAAAATATTTATCATCTTTTGCAGCTGTTTATGAATGATCCAATTGATTTGGCCTCCTTTTATGTCACTCTGGGTTACTTTCTTCATAAACATTCCAAACTGCTCTGTGATACAAAATAGATAACTTAGATGTTTTGCTAACAACAGTGACATTAATCAGAGCTCACCAACAATTTGCTGTAAAAAGTCTAAAAGAGAAGTGGGCACTTAATGCTCTTCTGATCTTGATGATCTACAACTTAAGAGTAGCAAGGGTGAGAAATACCAGGAACTGGGCTAAGTAGTTCCTATTTTTATTTGAAGTATCAAGTTTAGGACTGCAGACATTGAAAATAATATAATGCTCCAGTAATACAAGCTCATGATTAAGTAATATTTTAATAGCATTTATTTGTATGTGTTACAGTTTGAATTTTGAACAGTATGCTTATGTCTTTTGTCCATACAGTCATATAGAATATTTTTTTTAAATCAGACTGGGGCTTCTTAAAACTACATTGATTTGAAGAGCATGAATATTTTTTTCTGAAACTAATATAATATTAATATGGACATTTATTCCCAAGATTCTTGGGAGTCTGCCAATTCTGGATTTTCTATGGTTCTAGAGAATGAGAATTTCAAGAATGAACATATATTATGTGGCTACAATAGTTCTACTCAGAACATACTCGCTGTTCTATACAGAGTCTATCTTCCAATGTTATTTTTCTTTGAAAAAGCATACTACTAAATTATACTAATTGCTATAGCTTTATTTCATTAAGTAAAAGAAAACACAAAACCTACTTTGTAACTGGCATGTACAAAAATTAATTTACACTGTCTAGTGAATCTTTACCCACAAATGTCCCTATCACACGAATCTTTGGGAGCTTGACTTTCTGCTTTTATCAATAGATTAGCTGCCTATACTCCTTATCAACAGTTACCTTTGTTCAGCTTTTCTTGGTCTTTTCTGGGAAGAAGGAATGAGTTTAACTTTCGTATATATAGACTTCTGTATCCTACCTATCTTACGCCTTATTCTCCTTGAGCTCATCTCAAGGCTGAAATACAAATATACTAAGATTTGTTTAAATGCTAGCATTATTCTCTATAATATTGGACTCCAATAAAACAGGGCTGGAAGCAGGTCAGATTAAGTACAACCTTGAGGAACAGAAAGAAGAGCCAAAGCCAAAGCGAATGGTCAGATAAGAGAAATCTGAGTCCAAAGTAGTACTGTAATTTGGGAAAAAAAATCTCAGTTTTGACTCTTCCTAATTCTCTTGAATATAAAAGCAGGGAGGGAAGAAGTATATTTAGGCATGCAAGATTCTGTTATTATAATGTTATAATAAAAAATAGTATTAACATTAATAACTTTGGCTTCCTGGTCTAGATTACTTTGAAGGGCAGACATTAACAGGGTCTTTGACCAAATATGTTCTTAAAATGAATCCATTTGTTTCCAGAACAATAATCCTGATTTCTGCCGGTGTCTTATTCTTTAGAATAGTGCTCAAAACCAGATTTCCATTGTAGTGTTCATTTTTAAAATTTGAAAACACACACACACACACACACACTTTTAAATTATCTATACCAGAGACAAAAGGATCAAATCAAATGGCCATAACAAAAGAAATTGAACATTAGTGGTTTCTTGAGTGTGGCATAAGCATCTTTGAATGACTCAAACTCTCCTCCTTAAAGAAACTGTGGAAAAACTGATCTACAGAATCCTCAGTAAAATTAATTCTTATTATCTAAGTTTTCCAAGTGGAAATATCTTTCATTTTCAGCAGCACTTCCCAAAACGAGTGTGCATTTTATTGAGAGGTATCTAACAATTATTTATTTACCCATCAACAAGTTTGGGCAGAGCTTTTAGGCTGAACATGTCTTTTGTTTGCTAGCTTTTGTCAGATTGGAGACAGCTGAGATGATTCATCCACCTTGAAATTGCTGCTGTTTTGCTAATGATGTTGTTGAAAGGGGAGCATTATTTAGCTTTGTGCCTCTACCTCTAGTTGCTGTGCTCTCAGTCCCCTCCTTAAATGCTACCTGAGCAAAACAATGGATGAGGCTGATTTCTAAAAGTCCTTTCCAAGTTGGGAGGCCTTCCAGATATTATGAGTTCATCTTGCCAATCTGGATGGTTGTAACTGAACCGGTCAGGATTCCTGCCTCAATATCCAGTACAAGCCATAACTAAAGAAGGATTAATGTGCTTCAATCATTGCCTACCTTGCCTAATTTCTGGGGAAAAAAAGTCAACTGTTGGCTGACAAAGAGACATTCAGAGATATCCCACAAATACTAACAAGGATTATCATTTTGAATATGAGAACTTGGGGTTAAGGGAAGGTCATCATCTTTACACAGATCCATAAACTAATGTATGCTCAGATAGCAAAGGCAGCTTTGTTCGGCATTGACTAAGTCTTGAGAGAAAGCAGTGTAACTAATGCTTGCACTATTAGGCAGCATAATTTTTTACTCCCAAAAAGAGATGTTCCAAAAACAGTGAGGTAAATTTCCTTCTAGAGTAGGTTGGAGATGTTATTTCAGAGACAATGTGAATTACTTTTAAAAGTCCACATTAGTAGACTTGTTGTTTTGTGCTTACTGGCTGCTTTCCTTTTTTTCCTTCCTATTTGCATTTCTAAAGAACAGGATGAGCAACCTGAAACTCTCCAGAGGTTGATGCTTTATAATTCGCTATCATCCCTCTCTGCTAGTCATCCTGACTAAAATTGATTGGTCTTGATAATTAGGTGGAAGTAGGCTGGTTATTAGACAACTTTATGTCTTAACCTCATTTTTTGGGGATTTCTTCTCACATCATTCATTTATTTCAAATAGTATGTTGTGGTAAAAAAAAACAAACCTGTTTTCTGAACATGCTCAAACACAGAATAACGATCTGATTTAGTGCTGTAGAAGGGAGTTTTAAATTATTTGAGATAAAATCCTTTTCAGAAGCAGAAACAATATTTGCATTAAAACCTAAGGGAAATATCCTGAATATAAATATTGAGAATATTCCTACTTCGGAGAATAAGAAAACCAGCTTGAACTTGTACATTTGAACAGGAGTTATTAAAACTTGGAAATGAATAGGGAAAACATAAGAAATTAGGTTCAAGGGTAACAAAGAGTTAATAAGAACTTCCAAATAACAAGATCAGAACTACTCACTGAAGATCATTTATTTAAATAGTGTTCTTTTCCACAATTAAGTGAACTATCTATATATAATTATATCTGTCTATACATAATTATATTCAGATGCAAGGATATCATTAAAAAACAGATTTAGCTGAAAAAGCATTCTACCTAAAAAATTATTTGGTAATTATTTTAACTCAGATATGGAATGTATTCTTGTATAGGCTTGTTTAAAATGTGCTATAAGTGTATATTGTCGATTCTTTTCTGCGTGAATGGGCAAAATTTCATCTTATTGTGTGACTACATGTCAATTGTATGCTAGCTCACTGATTTATGTAACTGCAAAATTATACTTGATTTTGTACATTTTGCCAGAACATTTTAATTATCCAAATATTTAAACTACCATACAAAATATTTTAACTACCGTACAAAATTAATATTATGTTCTTGTGGGAAACTCCAATTAGAGCATTTAAGTATGAAATCCCTAAATTTTCAGGTCAGTTTTTAACATGAATGATCACTATTTCACTGCTTTCATTTAATATCTGGATTTAGTCTGTGACTTATATTATAATTAAAACATGCACATGGAAATAACTATTAAAGAAGTATGTAGTCTTGTGAACAGCTATAAATGTAGATGAAATCTATTAAAAAGATAATGCAAGCGAATTATTTATTAAACCAAAAAAAGCTACTCAAAATGTTTTTAAATTGCATAAAATATTAAACTGTTAAAAAGTTAAATACTTAAATTTTTACAGATAATTTAATGTAAAAGAATTGTAACTATTGTTAAAATTATATATATTTTTTCTTTTTTCTTTTTTTTAACTTTCTTTTAAAAGCGTTCTTTAAAATTTCTTTTCTTTGCTAATATATGAATTTTTATTTTTATTTTACATTTATTTTTGTCACTATTTAAAGCAATAAAATAAATAAAAGATAAATGCATTAACAATATGCCTATTTTCAGCATTTGCCGAAGGCCTTAGTCCTAATTCAATCCATAAAAAAATAAGTATGCAAAATTGATCATGATCAGCTATCATTAATTGTTGCTTAATTAAATTGCAAGTATGAAGTTAAATATGGACACAAATTATATTTAACTCATGAAAACTAACTTTGAGTAGGTTGGTAGAAAGTATCTTGTAAATCTATTTTGTTAACTACACGAACAGTTCGTTATTTTTAGGATTTTATCTGAAAGGTCATTATGCTCACAAATGTTTATGTATTTTTAAATCTCAGTAATTTTAATAGGAGACGGAGATGGTTTCATAATAAAAATGCTTAATGTTTGCTGGATTCTGTATTAATATTAACTGAGAATATAGACAAAGCAATCAATGTCTGTTTCTCTAAAATTCTGGGAATGTATCCAACATTAATATAATTTGCCAATTTGTTTTTGCTTTTCACACAATATTTTTGACATTCAAAAAATATATTTGCCTTTTTAAAACAACTGCAACAACCACCCTACTCTTCTCCATCGAAGTGTTCTTAAATGGAATATCATGGTGATGAGAAGCCTGGCTTCAGAGCAGAACAGATGTGCAAATTCTCCTGTTTGTTATAAAATGGAAAATATACAGTGCTGTCGTTATTTATTTCTGAAAGTACATATCTGTTGTATTTAAAGAGAGAGGATGAAAAGTGCTATAATACACCACTGCGGTAATGAAATATAAGCCTGGGAAATCTGAAGCAACTTGCTTGTTTTTTTTTCTTGCGAGACTTACAAGCTCCTTGTTTAAAAAGAGTAATGTTCTTTTTGAGTGTTTCATTTACTCTGCAAAAAAAATGGAAATACATCTAGATACAGCAACAGTTGCCAGATATATTTTTTTCACCCCTTTTTTCATTAACGCTTAACATACGTTACCGTATCAAACCCTAAAGATCACCCAAAGAAAGAAAATGAAATGCAGAACTATCCATCTACCAATTTCACATGCGGGACAGAGAACACCCAGGGGAACAATATACTCCATCCTTATGAAGATATTCTGGTTTCGTTTTCCTTTTTTTGCTTCTTATACAAAGATGCCTGATATTGCTCCAGGTTCCACAATCTGGAGTTGATTAAATAATTATAAGTGTCGAACAGCAAATCTATCATTCGGGCTCCTGAACATGCCAACATGTGCTGTTTGTGGCTATGCCAACCAAATGCTAAAGCGTCTCTCATTATTGTCATTGAAAATATCGTGGTTTGGTGTTTGTGCTATTTCCTGGATTTTGGTGATATAAGGTTGCCCAGCAATTTGCTTCTGTTGCCAATAACACTAAAGAATTTTATAATAAATCCCTTCTATATTTATTCAGTCCACTCCTCTGTCTCTCAAATTAGCCATTTATGATCATATGTTCCAAAATACCTGCTTTCTTTTTTCATTTATTCTCTTTTGAATTGTAACAGAAAATTCATCAAAATAGTGCTTTTCCCCTTTGGGGAGACTGGGGTTCAATGGGCATGTGGCCTTTTTTCAGTGCTGTAGTAATTTCATGATAGATGTTAGTGAAGCTAAATGAACCCTTTTGATGGTGACCGTTTGACTTAAAAATGCATTGAAACCGCTGACATGAAATATTCATTGAAACTAAGTTTTGATGCAGTTAAAGCATACAAAAGTTAAATTGGAGGAAATGAAGTATCAAGTAACTACTGCTGAGGATTGTATTGCTGAATCTATTATGTTGTTATTTGTTTTGCTATTTATTCTGTTTGTCCTGTCTCACCTGGAAAGGGCAGAAAAGGAAAGACAGGAAAGTTTATCGTGTGTGTGTGTGTGTGTGTGTGTGTGTGTGTGTGTGTATTTGCCTTCAAGTCATATTGATCCTGATTGCTGCATAGGCAGCATTTTCAGAGGTTGCTTGTCATTGCTTTCTTCCTAAGAGTAGGAGTGAATGATTGGCCCGAGATCAGCTGGTTTTCATGCTGAAGGCATGAGTAGAACTCAGGTTTTCCTACTCCTAGGACACCATTTTAACCACTAGACCAAATTGGCTGTAAAGCATAGAACTGTGTAGTGCAAATGTAGCATAATATTCCAGTATTTGAAGGGCTGCCACAAAAAAGAAAGGGTCAAATTATTGTCCAAAACACCAGAGGGCGGGACAAGAAACAATGGTTGGAAACTAATCAAAGAGAGAAGCAACCTGGAATTAAGGAGAAACTTCCTAACAGTGAGG
>JANHFL010003202.1:23268-47676 GCA_032468155.1 Oxyrhabdium leporinum | reverse complement strand
TCTATCTATCTATCTATCTATCTATCTATCTATCTATCTATCTATCTATCTATCTATCTATCTATCTATTTATCATCTATCTATCTTTTCAGTCTATCCCATGGGTGTCAAACTTGCAGCGTCACGTTGCTATCACATGATGTTTCACATGTTTTTCCCCTTCATGAAGCTGGGGTGAGGGTGGCTTGCACATGACGCATCCGGCCCATGGGCTGCCAGTTTAACACCCCTGATCTATCCCATCTTATATGTGTAAACCTATGTTGTAGGATTATGTGGACAAATAATAATTTGTACCATATGAACACAAATTCAAAAACATATTGAGCACATTAATTCACTTCAGATGATATTGGAAAGTTTTTTTTAATTTTTAATTTACCTATAGAACCAGTTCAGTGAAAAATTTCATTCTACTAGTAGTGGAAGCTAGATATTTCTGTTAAATCAGCAGCACAGCTACATTTGACTTATGGATTGATACCCTCTATTTCTAGTTAGATAAAATACCTCCTTTAAATTACTGGAAGAATTTCCTGGATGCTTTTATTCTTTAAATCTTCCTGGGAGAGCAGCAGTTGGCTGCAAGGAATGGAAGGAATTTAGATTCATTCATTTTATTTCATTCATTGTGGAGTTAAATCTTTAAGGACGCCAAAAGAAACCCAATGCATTCAGACTTCTAGATGCAGGAATAATCAGATATCAAGTGGCAGAGGGTTTTTTCTTAAAAAAAATTTGGACAGGCTCAAAATCTTGCCTGAATTATTTCAACCTTTTTTTGCCTTTATTTTAATGCTATTTTTTTTTTAAAAAAAATCCTGATCCTTTTTCTCTAAAGGTTTTTCCTCATTGCAACCTTAAATGTATTAACTGTCTAGAAGTAAATCTGCCTTAAGAACTCTTTTTCTGGATTTAACTTTGGCCCTGTTGATGGCCTGATGTTTTTCCCAGTCCAGACTATATTTTACATGGCCCTTGGTTGCTGGATTCTTTTTATTGTCCATCCCTCCTGGATCAGGAAAAGAAAACTGCACAGTTTCACCATTTTTCCTGTCACTTGGGCTAGAAAGGGACAGTGACAGAATTATTGTCGATTTCTCATAGTTGGGTGGGGAAGAAAAAGGGCATATTAATCTTTCACCAATCCACTATTTCATCTATGAACCAGTAATAAAAACCAAAATGCAAGGGTCTTATTTCATTGTCTCAACAGTAAATAGTTTTTTTTTTAAAAAAAAATCCCAGTTTTACACCTTTCCATCGATGAACTTGTCAATTAAGGGCTGGGGAGCATAGGGGTGACCATGACTGGGAGGGAGGGTCATTTGGCATGACAATAACTAATTGGAGGGAAGCCATTCACTTATAACAAAATGAAACCCAGAAGGTGAATCAGATAGCACCATTTAAGCCAGAGAAAGACAGAAAACAAGACTTTTGATATGTAGCAGAAAAAGATGACCAAAGACTTCTTTCCTGTTTGTCTGAGGATGCTTAGAGGAAGATAGAGTAGCTACTTGTCCTTGAGAAATGTCCTTGAGTCATGCTAAGGTCAGAAGATTTGCCCTGAGCCTATTATCTACTTGGGTATCTTGTAAACTTTCAAGAAGTCATTTTTGGTTCCAGTTTGTCTCCTGAAAGGGTTGGAATCTGATAATCCACCCTTCATAACCTAGACTTCTCCAGGCAGATTATATTGCTTACGGAATACTAGTTCAGGATTTTTCATGTATTAGAAAGAAAAAGGATGTCCTGCCTCCAGGATAGATTAAGGCTGGCTGATATCCCTCAGCCCTTACATTGTTTAACTGACAAGAATTTAAAACTCAAATGCTGAAAAATAGAGGTGAGTGTAACAATGAAATGGTTAAGGGCATAATAGCTTTGGGATGCCTCCTTTCACTTGGTGCCCCAAGAACATGCTTATTTGTCTTAACGGTTAATCCAGCGATGCTTTATTTTTTGGCATTTCTCCTGCAATTCTCTTTGGGGGAATAAAAAAGAAACCATGATAAACTTGGGCAGTTCTGGTTAGGTGGGGCAGGAACTGGTGGTAGGAGACCCTGACTCTTTGTTTTTGGTCTCTTTAATTTGTCCTTCAATAGCAAAAACAGGGTGGCAAAATCTAACCAATTCTGCATTTCCAAAGGGGACCGCTCTGAAGAAACACATTCTCTAAAGCAGTGTTTTTCAAATTTAACAACTTTAAGACTTCAATTCCCAGAATTCCCCAGCCAGCATGAGAAAATAATAAGAAAAGAAAGAGCCTCAGCATTTTTTAAGATTTGCTATTTAGTTTCATAACCATTTATTGTACAGGCTACTTTGCCCCCCCACCCCAAACCGCAAAAAGGAAAAAGGAAACAGATACAACATAATATTGCAATTTAAAATGTTTAATCACAGATTACTACCAGAAGGCTATAGTTCACTTTATCAAATCATATATCAGCAAGACCTGAAATATTAATCTGGTATGTTTTATATTTATATATAAGGGTTAAAGTGCCAGGGAAAGCAAGATTTTCGCATTTTCTATTAATGTCAAGTCTTTAAAAGGGGTACTAAATATGGAGCAAAAATAAAATGATGAGTCCATTAAAGAAATCATTATTATCCATAAAAATGATTGGTGCTATGTTGAATTTCAGACTTTTGGTGAAGGGAAACATGCAACATGAATTTTGTCCATAAAATGTTAGGCAAAGCTTTTTTAGACAACATCTTAGATGTTGGATCAAAGTCAAAGAATTCCCTAATATGCCCACCTTGAACTTCTATTAGTGATGAGATGAATCCAAGATTTTGCTCTCACAGAGGAAGAAATATTTATTTCTCTAGAACAAAACAGGATATGGCGGTTGTCCATTTAAAAGCACTTTGCAGATGTGGTTTGCAAAAACTTGTAACACCAAATTGCTGTGTTTCTTGCTGGTGTCTCCAAAAAGCATGAATTATTTTATGTCAAACTTGTTACCAGTCCAGCTAGATGCTTCCAATTTTTTGTGTGTGATAGTGAACTGATGAAAAGTAATGCAGTTTGTTTATTCTGATCCTCCTTTGCCTGGACAGCACATAATTATGGTCGGCCAAGCATTTATTCCCATTGGCAATGATTGAAATCAGGCTTTGGATGGAGCCAGCTCTTCAACTTCCAGGTATCTTGGCTTCATATTTAAAATCCGTGGAGATAAACACATGTAATAGTCATGAATAACTCTGATGGCTGTTTCCTTTAAAGTGCCATAACTTCTGTAGCTGTAATTGGTTTGAAGATTAGTGTCATAAGTAGACCACTAGAAAACATACAGATATTCCAGATTCACCCCTGTATGTTATTGTGGAAGACTGAAAAATAAAATAGGTTTTACTCCTGAAGGAATGTTCAAGAGGTTGTTAGCTATTTCCTCCCTGGTAACACTAATAAAGAATAGACTCACAGCCACCAATCTCGCCCCCTTTCATATGAACAGATGTGGCATATGAGACCAGCGCCAGCAAGTTTTAAATTCATTGCAGATGTCCAGTAGGAGTGTGCTGTGGACTGTGCCCTCTGTCTACAACTCTTTAGCTATCTCTTGAATGAATTGATTTTGCCAGCTTTAGTGGTGACTCTTTGTAATCCATTCAATATGTGAACTTCTCCTTGGATAAGAGACAGTAGTTTTGTGTTAAATTTCTATCTGCTCCTAATTTACTATGTCGTGCATAATGTCATCTCATTTCTGACTTTTTGCCAGTGGGGAAAATTTGTCTAGATCAATGCTATCAGCCCTCTTCAAATACTGCAAAACATCAATTAGGTCTCCATTAATTCTCCTTCCTGGTGAGAAAAACCCTTCCCTCAGCTATTTAAAATTCTCAGTGGGGAAAATCCCCAATTTTGTCATTTGACCCATTAATTTAGCTCCTTCTTCTACGAAGTAGGTTTTAGATATGGACGGAGAGGAAAATGTCAAAAGTTAGTAATACACAGTCTTTCCAGTAGAATCTGTAGAAATTATTTCTTTAACTGAAGGGGGGGGAAATTAAAAATCATATTTTTGTTTAACTGAAATAAGCATTGTAGTAATAATTTTTAACACGGGTCTCCTTACCAGTGATAACAGTGGCACATAAATTTAATAAATAAATCTAACGCATGCCATGGACATTTTTCTGATTTCTTTTTCCTAATATAATTAGGAAGAAGTTTTAAACTATTGTGGAATGCTTTAAAAAAAAAGTACCAGTAACAGATGCTAATATGTGATAATAACAGTGAAAATCAGTCTGTTATCTTGTTTTAATCACTTATCATTATTACTGGCAAGACCATGCAGTGGCTTGAAAAACATACCAAAATGAAATGAATTATATCCCAACAAAGCAGAAGGCAGATTGGGGCTGGGCAGGAATATCAGTTTCCACACTTCATTGGATCTCCTTTTTTTCTGCATTGCAAAACATATTTAGTAACCCCTAAAGAGGATCTCTTGCTAGGAAGTTGCTATTATAATATAGCATGGCTGGTGTTCACTGCAAGAAGGAGAAAACTTAAAGATAGTTTTCCATGTTGCCTTTCAAATATAATAAGAGAGTTCACTCAGAGTGCAGACTTGTTTGGGGCCTATATTTCCACAAGGAGAGTTAAAAAGGTAGGGTCTTAGAAGAACCTGTCTCAAAAGGAGCTGTCCTGCCTTACTCAAAAATCAGTGATGAACCAAGTGGAGTGCTAGCATATCTGATACCCAAAGGAATTCATTCATTAACACCCCCTCCTCCACAATCAAGATCCTGTTTGGTGTAGTGGTTAAGGCATCAGACTAGAAAATAGAAGATTGTAAGTTCTAGTCCTGCTATAGGCACGCAGCCAGCTTGGGGGGGGGGGACACCTTGGGGCCAGATACTCTTTCCTAGCCCTATGAAGAAAGCAGTGGCAAGTCACTTTTGAAATATGTTGCCAAGAAGACTGCAAGGATAGTTCCCAGGAGTCAAAACTGATCTGAAGACATAAATGGTTTATGCTGACCTCTAATAAGCAGATTGAGATACCAGCAATAACAACCAATTCCACACTAGTTGTCATTGGCAGCACCCCCTCTTTGCCTGCAACTGAAATGGATACCCTCACCTTTGGTGCACCACTGCCTGATGTGTCTGCATTAAAACAGATCTCACTCATGAAGGGAGCATTGAGTTTAAAATTAAGCAGAATCACAGCTTTATTTAAAATTATGCTGCCTCCTATTGTAAGAATTGCAGGAAAGAAACATTTGGATTTAATTCAGCACTTAGCATCTTTAATACATTGGCCAGGATCCAGTAGAGAGTTAGGCATGCTTAAATGCTTTTATTTCAATGATATTAAGCATGCCTAACCCTCTTCTGGATGCTAGCCATTGACTTAGAAGCCTATTTGAAATATCAGCACTCTCTCTCTCTCTCTCTCTCTCTCTCTCTCTCTCTCTCTCTCTCTCTCTCTCTCTCTCTCTCTCCCTCCCTCCCTGCATGTGTGTATATATGAATAAATTCAAACTTTGGGTAAATAGTCCTGAACATAATAAGGAATGAAATGAAAACATTTTGGACTCATAGTAAAATGGGGCATTTTGTTTTGTTTGTTTTCTGATAGACATAATACTTCATCACTTTGGCTACTTTTATCTCCTGAAATAAATGTAGAGTGTACCCTTATCTATCCTACTATCTCCATCATTTCAACCACTAAAAAGTTACAAATATAAGGAAGGAAGCATGTACTGCTTTTATGTTTTTATTTCCATTGAGAAAAGGCACTAGCTTGATATCCATATGTTCAATATCTCTACTGATTTGCCTGTCGGAGAGGTGGCTATGGTGAAGAGAGACATTAGGTGAAGTAGTATATACAGGAATGAGAGGAATACTGTTAGAAAGTCATGGAATCATCATAAATGAAATTCCTTGATGCAATGAATGAATCCCATCAGGATAACCAAAGAAAAAGTGGCAGGCATATATAAGCAAAGGTTGATTAATTACAGCAGAATAGCAATCAGGATGAGTGAACATTCAAAAGGGCTGTAGAAATGCTAGATTACCATTTCCTCAAGATCTTACTAAATTCTTTAAAACTAGTCCAATTGACAGCTGATGGTCCAGGATTATGGGGTTCAGTCAGATTTTTGGAAGGTGTGGCAGTATATGTTAAATCATATCCATGTGTTTGTAAATTGAATGCACGCATAACAGAATAACATGCAGAGTCTTAAACTATGGTCACTTAAAAAGTCTTCTGCCCTTTCCCAAAAGATCTTAAATGAAGTTATGGGAAATAGTGATTTGTTCACTAGAAAAAAAAAACTGAAGCAAATTCAAAATATTGGGGAAAGTAAATTTACATATTAAACTAAGGATACTAATTGATCTGAGGGATTAGAATCAATAAGAAAAAAATAGTAAGTTGAAAGAGGAAATCTTTGGTGAGAAAATTTGCATTTGTTGATTTAAAATTGATTTAAAAATTAAATCTACCGAATTTCTAGGTACATGTGAATCTGGATAGATTAAAGCAGTTTGCAGTGGTGGCAATGATTTTAAAACAGTGCTTTTTGAAAAGTTATAGAAAAGAGAGAAGTTAGGAGTAAAACCAAGGATTGTCTAGCTTATGAGACATGTGATGGAAAAAAGGAAGCTAACAACTGAAAACAGAATTGGGGTCCAATTTAACTAAGTGTAGTTAGTTGAATTAAATGTGGGGGCTTTGCAAATGTTGTGCCAGTTGTGAAAAAAATAAGAAAAGACATATGGAAAAGAGGTTAATTGATTTATGGACTAAGTTAGGGCAAAAATGTAACTGTCTTGCTGACTAGGATGTCATGGGAAACTGTCTTAATTTATTCTAAAGAAGGAAAGAAACAGAGCTTGAGAAAGGGGTGGGATGTGTCTGTCAGAAGTCTGTTTGTGACAGACCTTCCTGGATGGCAAGAATCTTCTTTCTGAAATCCTGGAAAAGGGGAACAAAGTATTTTCTATTCTTTTCACTTATTCTCTGGTGAATTTAGGAAATTAAATTAAAAGAAAACCAAATTCTCAGTTCGGGAAAACTCATTGGATTTAGGAAATAAATTATTTACCATTCAAATGTGACAAAGCATTCTGTTTCAATCAGTGAGAAACAGAAACTCTCAGTAACCAGTTCTGGTGACATTAACATTTTGTATTGAAGTAACTTTTGGAATGACAAATTATTCCTATGCTTCAAGTGCTGGACTTTTCCTCTTTCTGATTCAAACTCTGAAAAATAAGATCACACAAGTCCAATCAAACAAATAGAACAGAGAAATAGAAACAAGAACTTCAGGTGAAAACAACATACAAATATATGGATGCAAACTCATGAACACACAAATGCTTACTCATTGTAAAATTGGCTTATAACAACCTCCCCTTTTGATTTAAATAAGAACATTAAAACCAGTATAAGAAATTACTTATAATTATTTTTATCTCTCTTTCATGTAGCATCTGAAATTTGTGATGTGTTCAAAGGGAGGAGGAGGAAGTAGTAGTAAAAGAATTTTCCAAAGGCAACAGAACCTATAACGTTATTGATTAGACTACTGCAATGCATTCTGTATGGGACTGCCTTTGAAGACCTCCTGGAAACTGTAATTGATGGAAAACACAGTGACCCAGGTAGTAGGAGATGTTACCTACCAAAAGCACACTGTAGGTATGCTTTTCACCTTATATTAGTCAACAATAGATTGATTTTGACCTTTAAAAGCCTATATGGCTTTGTGCCTAGGCACCTACAGTACCATTTTCTCCTATCTGAATCAGCTCATTCAGCGCATTCTTCCCAGGAGAAACTTTTAGTCATATAATATTTTATGAAGTAAGGGGAATAGAAGCCAGAACTGCTGCTGCTGTCTCAACCTCATGGAACACCCTCCCCTTAAAATTAATACTTGCTCTATCTCTTCTATCATTCTGGAAGCTCTTAATCTTTATTATAACTTTAAAGGCAGAAAACACAATATATACCCAATATGTATATTAGATATATAAAGAATCATGTACATCTATAATATATAGTTATAGCCAAAAGATAAAATTATATAAAGTAATAAATAATTCATATAACCCTGGTGGCTACCAAGATTAGTATATTCTTCAGTCATAAATGGGACAAGTAAAACAATGTAGACAAGAATCAATCAACCTGGGAAAGTACATCAGACTCCGGGTCAGACAGAAGAAGTGACAAATATGGTTCTTATTCTTTGCCAGGGTATTTCTTCCAAATGAAATGGATTACTCTCATCTAAGATTCCCTATAAAGCAAGCAGAGGAACATGTGGCTCATGCACTCCCCAGAGATTTCTCCACATGGGCATTTATGCTTATGTAGAGGGAGATCTTTTTTAACGACCTCAGTAGTCCATCTAACCTGGCCACAGTGAAGTTTTGCCAAGTTTCAGAAGAGGGATGGAGGAAAGAGAGGATGATGGTGAATGCCAATTAAAAAAATTCAGTGTGAGATTAGATAATAGGCTTAGAATAATTTGTAAATCAATATTCCAGAAACGTAATTTAAGATGACTCCTGGTGTTTTTGTACCCCGAGAGGCAGACCGTCTCCAAACAGAGACCTAAAGACTGGCATTTGCTAGAAGCTCTTTTTGGCCAAATTGATCTATAATGGTCCATGAAAACCAGTGGGGCTAGACTCACAAGGGTAAAAAAATAATAATTTTAACCATAAATTAAGGAGATAGCAACAGGATCTGGCAGCAATGTGAACCAAATCTGCCTCTAATGCCAAGGCAGCATTCTTGTTGCATCTCAGACCTGCTAGGATAGCTTTTATAAACTTGCCCTGGATAGTTATGGAAGCCACTGAAGAAAGAACTTGTTCTCACCATCTTTCAGTTATGCCTCCTTGAATTTTTTATATTTTTTTAAGTGTTGATATTATTTTATTTGACCTTGTATTATTTATTTTTTGTTATTGCTCTTACTATAATTTATACTTGTACTGTTGTAACTTTGTTTAGGTATTGGTTGTTTTAATCTATGTTTTCTGTGGACATTAAACTATTAGGGTCGTACATATGTTTTGTAAACCACCATGCTTGGTTGATTAAGTAGTATCAAAATAGAAAAATGAAAGACAAAAAACAGACTGTAGAGAATAAGAAAGGGGACCTTGTCCGAGATAAGTGAAATGGTTGTCTAGACAAAAGGGACTGAAGCAATTTTTAAAGACCAGAACATTTATAGAGATTCTCAGTCATCCAGGTCATGGCTGTCTCAAAGATGTTTCAGCACTGAAGAAGCTTCTTTGAATGAGAAGCAAAATGTTTTCAAAGAAAAGAAAAACCGAAGAAAATCCAGTTGCCTTTTGGAAAAAGCACCTTTGGGATAAAGACCGGAACATCCAGATAACCTTTGGAAGCAGCTCAGGTTAAATGGCTTCCTCATTTGCTGAACTGTGAGAAGGAAGAGGTATGGCACAATCACACTTGCAAGATTCTGTTATTATAGCCAACCTCAATAAAAGTAGTTTTAGCCTTCCTGTGGAGCTGATTTCATGGTCTGTTCTGCATGGACCAATGCTTGCCATCTTGACTTGTCTCCAAGCAATAACTTCAGTTCTTTCAAGCATTGTTGGGTTTTTCCCCTAGTTCATTGTCTGCTTACATTACATGTCCAAAGTAAGTGAAATTCTGCTGTTTGATCATTGCCTGAAGGGTACAGCCAGTCTTTATTTCATCCAGGGCTGGCTAATTCATTCTTCTTGCAGTCCACAAATACTGTCTCAAAATCCATAATATTTTTTTCTCCTGCTCTTTCTCAGTGTGAAACTTTCACAGTCATCCATTACTAAGGGAAAGGCTAAATTATTTTGATCTTTGTTGTCATAGAGATATACTTATTCTTCATGACTTTAAGTTTGTCACTGTCTTCCTTTCTAGGATTAATCTATCCTTTATTACTCTGTTACATTAGGTTTTATCTACTCTTCAGACAAGAAAACCAAACCGTCTTCCACTTCCACTTCGTCACCACCAGCTGCATATTCACTAAGCATTTTTGTTGATTTTATATCTGACTTTATATTTAACATAAACCCAGAATTTTTTTTTCATTTTGTATTTTTACTTTCATAACAAGGTCTTTTAAGGGTTCTATCACTTTAGCTAGCAAAGTGGTCTTGCCTGCATATCTCAAATGGCTAATGTTTTGACTTCCTATTTTGATTCTCCTATCTCTTCTTGTTATGCCATTCTTATATATAAATGGTGCATAAGTTAAACAGATACAGGGTCATCATACATCCTTGTCGTACTCTCTTTTTCATATTCTGAACAATGTTGTTTCTCCAAACAGCTGTCCTTATCTCTCCAGTATTAAGGTAGTGTGTTCCCCCTTAAGCCAATGATAGCCACAAGACATGTATAATTTGTTACACTTCTCCACCCATTATATCAGAAGCAAAATCAGTTGGTTAAGGATGTGATCAAAGCCATGTTCATTAGTGGTGAACTCTCTCCCCATCAGTCTGCGGTTCGGCTCATCTTTCACCATTCTCTGAAAGAGTTGGACGCAGCATACAATTCCAGTGAACTATGAGCCAAAGAACTATAAAGGCTTTAACTTCATGGACATCAACGTTTAGTGCAAGACTGAAATAACAAATAATGGAATGACAGAACCCATTCCATGTTCCTTCCCTTCTAATCAGAACATAGACCGATCTGGAAGTAGGTGCTTGTTGCCTGAATAAAGGAAAGAAAAATACATTGAAACAAAGGGTGTTGCTTGTAATTCAGCTTTCTTTGGGACACCAATCTTAGCAGATGGGTGGAGAGAACTTTGTTAAATTCAGATAAAATAGGGAGTAGGAAGTGGGACACCAGATATAACCCAAGGATGAGAGGACTGAACCCAATAAAGACCTATCCACTTCCAGTTGCATTGTTGGGACTGGGAGATGCTTCTCCCACCAGTGGAGGAAGACAAAGAAAGTAAATCTAGAATACCCAATCATTTGGGCTAAAACATACTGAATATGCAAAATCAAGATAGCACCTTTCAGCAATGAGTCAAAAAAGAGGTAGGAGAGGGGCAGCAAATTTCAGTTGGGTATGACCATCTGTAAGAAAATGTCCAAATATATCTATGCATGTATTCATGCACAGCCAAACAGACAGGAAAAGATATATTAACCCTTAGAATATATTTGAATGTTTGGATTATTGTATGAGAACAGGTCTTTTGAACTCCATTAAACACACATGCACATTTTGGTATATGACCCACCCCAATAATAAGCCCAACCCTAGTTTTTTGGGGGTGGGCCTAATTTTGCCCCTATCCTGAAAATAAGACGAGGGGGTGTGTGGGTGCAGGGGGGTGAGGATGGGAATGGGGAGGGGAAACTTTCCAGCTGCAGCCGCAGCCCACTGGCCCCTTGGGGAAGTATTCACCAAAAAGCCTCCATTCCGAACACTGAAGTTTCAGAATGGAGGCTTTTCGGTGGAGGAAAATGGGAAGGGGGGACCTTTCCTACCTGCCATCCTTTCCTCAGTCCGTGCTGAGCTCCAGATGGACGCACACAGATGGGCTTCAGATGGATGCGCACGCATTGCCCGGGGCTCCATTTTGCTTTCAGAGACCTGTCGGAAGGCATCTGCAGCTGATAACAGAGGTCTGGATCTATCTGGAGCTCTATTATCAGCTGCAGAGGGCTTTCCAGAAAGCCCTCTGCAGCCGATAATAGAGTCTCTGTTAAAGGCTGCAGATGCCTTCTGGCAGGCTTCTGGAGGCCAGGGCGATGCATGCAAGTGGCAGCAAGCAGCCACAGAAGAGGGGTCAACAGCAGGCTTGTGCATACAAGCTTGTGCATACAATGGACAGAACTATAATTACATAAATTCCTGCTATGTACACAGCTGCCAAGAGAGGAGAAATGCCAGGTCCCAGTTGATTGCCATTACCAAACTGTAGTGCGTGCATCAGTAAACATCAGTAAAAAAAGTACAATTCTGATCATCTCCATCATAATGTTAACTGAGCATTCTCTACTTACTCAGCTTTCTGACTCATATCATGACAAAATGCTTTTATCAATTTTGAAAAATAAAATAAAATATTTGTTTTCAATATGGGAACAAAGAAAAATAAACAATTTGTAGAATTTATTTTAATTGTAAAGAACTGTTTCCATAGTACTTACATATTTGGCAAGGAGACTTCTCTTCTTGTTCTTAAGCGTTATTCTGTCATTTAACACTAATTTCAATCACAAAGCATCTTACTTTGATCAGAGTTACTGTAGGTAATCTAAAATAATCAACATTTGAATTATTGGTGGAAGGAAGGGAGAGCCTTAATTAAGGATGTTGGCTAGCCTTATTAGAGTAGGCTCTTTAAAAGTGGTGGGATATTATATATGTTAAATAAATACATTTAATCAGTGGGTGAAATAGAATAATTTGCACTGGTGTTTTAAAAAAGACACCTATCCTACACCTCTGTATTATCCTCACATTCTCTTGATGTTTTTCCCTTCGTTAAGGAAAGATCTTCCATTTGTTTTTAAGTTTATCCAAGGTGAGGCTCATTAAACCAAGCAATAGCACTGGTGTCCTCTCTATGCACAAAGTTGAAAAGGACTTTGTGGGTCAAGTGGAAGAAGAAAAAAGGTGCTAAAAACTAGAACAGGGGTGTCAAATTCACATCATCACAGTAGCATCACATGACCTACCGGGACTTTTTTCCCCTTCGCTAAACCAGGTGTGGGTGTGGCCACTGCATAACGCATCTAGCCCGCGGCCGGGAGTTTGACAGCTCTGAACTAGAGCATACTAGGATCCCAATGTTTCCCACCACTGATTAGAGCATTCTGCTGCAGAAGTAAAGTTTATCATGGACTACAACTTAGTTGATATAAGCTTTCTTAAATAACAAATATAATCATTTACCTGATCCTTTCAGATACTGAATTTATGGGGGCACGGTTTCAAACTGGTAGGATATTTATAACAGTGGTTTTAAAAAGTCAAACATCTTGACTAATAATCATATAATACCGTGCCTAGCCTGGTCAAAACCAGGGAAGTACCAGAGTCTTGTGAGTTAACTGGTTTAAATCCAAAGAAAAAGTATCCATTTGCAGAAAATGACCAAGTGCCAATAAAATCAGGAAATTGTGTGAAGCTGTCACACCTGATGTATCAAATCATCCCATCTGTTTCCAATTAAGTATAAAGAAAGATGAGGGTAAATATTAACCACAATTGGGTTAGAATGAAGGGGCTACTTTGTAGTTTCTTGACCCTTCCATTTATTGACAGTATTGGACATGCCCTGCAGCCTTTTTCCCCTGTTTGGAAAGCCTGTAATTAATGATATGGTTCATTAGCTACAGGGAAGCTAAAGCAGCTAGTAATACAGTAGTTCACATGATTTGGAGAAGTAATTAATTCCACATGCTCAGGCACTGTAATTCTAAAATATTTTCCCAATAATTTTTAAATGTCTTTTTATAGACATTCCAAGAAAGAAAGATCCCAATCCATCTTATTTTTGAGTACCATGAATAGAAGTGGCTCAAAATATTTTGCTGCTTGATGATATGCATTAGCAAAGAAAGCTTGATATTACAAAATGCCAACTGAGGTATTCTTGGGGGACAATAATATCCCCTTGACCAAATGTTGCCCACTTAGGTAGCATGAAAGTAGCCCCAGGGATGGGAGGTAGCCTAGGACTGTGAGAGACATAATCTGTTGAGTGTAACTCACTTCCTTATGTAAATGTTTCTAAATAAAGTGAAAAATCTGCCATTACAATCTACTGAACACTGACGGTGCAGTCCTCCTATCCAAAATATCCTGTCTTTGCATGATCCCTAATTGAAACCGCTGACAAAATACATTTCATTCAACCTTTATAACTGGAAGTCTGTATCTTGATTAAGGATGTTTATATCTTTTTTCTCTGAATTTCACTTTTTTCTGTTTTATTTCAGGTACAAACAATAGGCCAGTCCTACTTTGTTTGTTGATCGTTTTGGATACCTGCTGAGTGAACTTCAACTTGCTGAGATAGGATTATTGTTCCAGAGTACAATAGAATTAAAGCATTTTGGAATCCTCTCCTGACCTAATTTTTTGTTGTTGTCTTGTGTGTACCACATTCCACAACTCTGCTTAGTTCCACACAGTATATGCATATGCCTTCACTTCCCCCAATGAGTGACTTGCCTTGATTAAGTACTGCAAATCAGTCTTTTCAATGCTTTTTCTCTATAGTTGTACCAAAATCCATTTCGTTTTAAGTTTTTATTAAAGTTTATTATAATATAAAATACAGATAGAAACAAAGATATCAATAGAATAAGGGCTGGAAAATAAGGAAAAGGGGGTTCAAGATAAAAGTGAAAGAAAAAAAAGCAGTGACTTCCAATTTTTGGGGCGTAGTAGAATATATAATACAGTTACATCAACTTTTTGCTTTCTATATTTAGTAAATTCTAGCTCTTTCGATAACAACAAATTAATCTAATTATCAAAACCTAAGATCAAAGTTTCATTTTTTTCTGCCTTGAGTATAAAGTTCAGAAGCAGTTTCCAAGTAGAAACAAAATCGGGTATGTTCTTTTCTTTAATTAGAGCAGCTAATTTTGCCTTCTCTCCCTGCTCCATCACTTTTTCCATGCATTCTTAATCCATTTTGTAGCTATTTTGCTTCTGGCTTTGAAACTGGTAAGACACTTTAGCTATTATGGGCAGGCAGAGTGGTGAAAATTTTGAAACTCCTGAGGAGAGTTAAAAGGGAAGGAATTCTCTTTTCTTCAGCCCTCTCAATTTTAAAACATGGCTGTCAATATAGGTATGCTGAGACACATCATAAGGTAAAGAGGAACTTGACAATTTTAAGAGTCATATTTGCCTCCCATGAAGCGGGAGGGAAAGAGGCGGCGGGGGGGGGAAGACAAAAAACTTTCCATTTATAAAAGTAAGATTCCCTGTTACAATTACAAATATTTCAATAGGTCACCTAAAGTTTTATTGCAAGTTTTCTAACTTTCCCCATCCTTTATAGAAAAGAAAGAAAAAAAATATTATACACAGAACTTTGAGATCACTTGCTCAGTATTTACATATCAATAAATAACACAAAATAATAGTATTTTTCGAGGTTGGGGTGGGGAAAACTGGGTTGTTTTTTTTATAAAGTCCTACCAAAGCCTTGGTAATACATAAGGAGCAAAAAGCAGCAAATGACTGCTCCAGAAGAAGCAAAGCAAAAGCAACATTGCAGCTTTCCTTCCAGAGTTGTGAGAAAAATAATTATCTAGTGGAGGAAAGTTGTTTTCTTCTCTCTCTCTCCCTTCTGCTCCTTTCAAATTCTCTCCTTGAGAATCGGAACATTTTTGTTTTCCTTGAACGTCTGTCAAACAGAGCAGGTCCTCTTCTATACTGGCCAGTACAAAAATTCATGGAGCAAGCTAAGAATGTGGGTAGAATTTAGGGCTTCGGCCAATTATAAGTTTTTTGTCTCAGCCTTGGCCACCTGGAGAGGCTCCTGTCCGTCTGGTAGCGAGGGCTATACCCGATGACTATGGCAATGATGCAGATGCTCAGAGGGGTTGTGAGAGGCTGTTTCCGATAGTTTGAAGGGTGATGCAGATGGCTCTGTGGAAATGTCTCTGGGTCACTTGAAGGGTGACTGATACCACAGATGTCTGTATATCTAGAAATCTGCCTTGCTGCAGAACTGGAAACCCCCTTCTGATCTTGATAGATTTGATAGCAAAGAAGATGGGGGTAAGAACTGTTGAAGGCAGAGCAGGGAAGCTTTCAATGATCAGGATCCAAAACCTTACTATTCCCAGACATGATTCTCAACAAGGTCTTCTTTGTTATTCCTGCTCGCAAAATACTGAAGTCCCACTAACCTTCTTTTCCTAGCTGTTGTGAGCAGATGGAGCTTTTGACTGGAAGGGATCCTCTGTCATGGAGTTTCCATCTCTCCCTCAACAAATACATTTGCTTTCCCACTGAAATGGAATTGTAGGCGATGCAGACTTTGATGCTGTGGTTGCTTTTATTTGGGAAAGAGTATGAGCACTGCTGCTAAATTTTGCAATGAAGGCTCTGCTCTATTCCCCCCCCCCCGGCTGAATTAACAACTGAAATGCACTATGTTCAGCACGATAAGCTGATGGTATTGATAAATGCCTTCCAATGTAGGCTCAAAATATTTTAGTATCCCTTTTAGAAAACAGCTTGATAACAAAATTAGTTTATTGTAAAAGCCTTTTCCTCCATTCATAAAATTCCTTAAAAAAAAAAAGAAGTACCCGGTCAAACCAAATCAAAACAGAAACAATCCGCCATGATTTAATCTTAGAAGAAAATACATGAAAACATTTATAAAACTAGGAACTTATCTGTTCTCATCAGCAATTAGGCTGCAATCCAGGAAAGCACTTAGGCTACAGTACTATGCACACTTCTCTGGGTATAAAACCTATAAAACCCATGCGTGTGAGAGAGTGAGAGAGAAAGAGAGAGATGGATTTATGTTCAGATAATTGGATCTGGGAACCCAGAGATGGCAGCAGCTGGCCAATCTTACCTGGGTTCAGAAGATAAGCAGGGATGGGCCTGCTTACTTGTTGAACTGGAGTCCACTGGGAATATCAAGACTGCAGAAGATTAGGACATTTGTAATCAAGCCAAAGGAAGAAGTTGTTTGGTCTTCAATGTTACCAATAGATAAAGTAGACAATGCCGTTCTACTATTGGTTTACATGATACTAATCCCAGTTGAACTTCAGTGTTAGATGGCAAAATGGAGGAAATTGAATATACTAAAAAAAACCAAGACAGAAGTCCCAAATCTTCAGATATAGCCAGAAGGATTCCACTAATATGGAATGGAATCGATCTCTTTGAAGTAGTAGATCTATGGTTTCAGATCCTTAAGACTTATTACTAACTAGGACACAAAAGCTGGTTTGTACATCACAGCAGTTCTTAATGAAAGAAACCTTGGCATCAGTCACCCTTCATTTACAAATACTTCATTCTTGGTGAAGGTGCTTAAGACCAAGAGAAATGCTATTAGAGTAATATGTCATTTAATTCCAGTCTGGGGTAGAATAAACTTTAGTGGATGACTTTATATTGATATGAAAAGGAGGCAGCACCCTGTTGTTTCTCTGTGGTCTCTCAATGGTATTTAATACAACCAACCATGTATTATCTTGCATTAATTCTATGATGTTGTAGTAGAAGACATTGTGTGCATGTAGAATCATGGCGAATATCTAATGACAATCTAACTCTACTGTTATTTATTTTGATGGAGCACCCACAGAATTCGGAAGCTTAAAAGGCTTCTGTTTGTTTGCAAAATGAACACGTATAAGCATTGAAAAAGTTTTTAGTGTTTGATCTCAAACTTTTTATTGCTTATAAAAAAGGTAGGCTTTTCAAAATTCATTTAAATGCTACCATAACTGTGTTCATAAAGAAGTGCATGTTTTAATACTGATAAAGGTAAAATTCTTAAAACCATTAAAATCTTTTCATATATGAAAATGATACAATAAAGAACTCACAAAACTTGTGTCTTTGATAACATTTGCTAGTCTGACTACCACCAGACTACTGGCTTTAGCCCAGCAATAGCAATAGCCCTTAGACTTATATACTGCTTCACAGTGCTTTACAGCCCTCTCTAAGCAGTTTACAAGGTCAGCATCTTGCCCCCAACATCTGGGTTCTCATTTTATCGACCTCGGAAGGATGGGAGGCTGAGTTGGTGAGAATTGAACTGTTGAATTGCTGGCAGCTGGCAGTCATCAGAAGTGGCCTGCAGTACTGCATTCTAACCACTGCAACACCATGGCTCTTGGTAGCATAGCGTGCCTCTCCTCCATGTGTCCAAAATAAAGTGATAAATGTCCATTGAGTATAGCTGTAATGTTGGTGGTTGTAAACAACTTAGGGGAGTTCTGAAACATTTTTTTCAGGGTTGCAGTTTTCTGTTTCTCCAGGAAGCCCAGATATATGTGAGATGGTTGGCATAAAAATTTAGATAATTAGTTAGTTATTTAGTTAGTTAGTAAATAGTACACACACACACCCAGATTATTAAATACATTCCCCCAGATTATTTTCTAATATTTTAGAAATTCTTATAGGCAAATAGATTTTACATCTTTAAATTATTAGCATAATCAAAGATAATTGGTGTTGAGAAAACTTAATATTGGTCTTTAGCATTTTGAGATAGGTTTTTATTCCAGTTGTGGATGAAAAAATAAGCACATGCATCTTTATTAGAATAAAAATATTTCCTGTGATATATCCTGAAATTTAATTTTGGAAGGTTTTGGTTTGGAACTTGTAGGAGCAAGTCTTGTTAAGGTGAGAGACACATCTGAATGAGGACACAGTGGGTGTGCCCATAAAGTGCGTACCATTGGCTTACCAAGCCATAAACCTAGTTTTCAAACTGCTTTGCGGCATGCTTTTTTCTATTTAAAAAAAAAGAAATTAAATGTTTTTAAACAATTAGATAATGCAGGGATTTTGGGGGTACTAAGGTGGTTGTCCCTAAAATTAGTTGCCTTTATCGTACTAACATTTACATTCCCAGAACACATTAGAGCATAAACCAATCAAAATCGAATGTCCATGGTGAAAATTAAGCATCACATTTCTAGGATGATTTTTTTTTTCATTTTCATTTGTATGTATTTTTCTGACATGACTTGGAGTCCTGGATTTCAAAGTATGTGATGAAGCAGTGTGGCTCAAGAACTACATTCTGGCATGCTAGTCATACCATTTTCTTTCTTTTTAAAATTCACTTCAACTCTTCATTATGGTTGCTGCAATTATACTATTCAATATGCAGATAAACCATACTAAAGAAGAATAAATTGTGTGTTTGACTGTGTTTGCACAGTCAAAAAAGAGGGGGAAGGGAGAAGAATAAAAACACTAAAATTTGATATCAAGCCAAAGGACATGCATTATTTAGAATACCCCCAAAGTGTCAAATATTAAGCTAGAATAACCAAAGTTAAATTAATCATCTGTTAACTGTCTTCAAGCTATCACAGAAATACTGGCTATATTACAACTATTTGAGTGCTGCTCAGATAAACGATAACAAACACAGAATTCATTTGGTAACCCAGGAAGTTTTAATAAGGGATGCTAAAAACCTATTACAGGAAACTCGGCAACAATCACTGTGGTTTTTCTTCAGATCATATAAATCTTTTTCCTTTCTAAAAATAAATGATTGTGGTATGCTTGTTCAGCTCTTTCTACTCCCTCCTTTAGAGATTCTGAGTATAACTTTGAGCTATTTTTTTCCAAATTAGTGAAGCAGGAATAAGTATTTCTCAAATAACAAAACTTAGAGAGGCTGGGCTTATACAAAATGTTAGGCTTAAATGCACTATGGAGGTTTTGTGGCTCAGGGTGTTTTGTAAACTCAGCCAGCATGGTTAGTTTATGGTTAAATACAAAACCAAGCCATTGTGTTAAGTTAACAACCCAGACTGTGCATATCACCCCACCATTAAGCGAATCTTTGGACACATGTCCAGTTATGCTCATGTCTGTACTTAGTTTCATGCGCTTCATGCATGCAGTCTTAATTGGCCTTTTTTTGCATCCAACTTACAATCTCTCAAAAGATTCTTGATCTGGGTCAAAGTAAACTATGTACCCCTATTCTTTATAAGTTGGTCAGGAGCCATTTTAAGAAGAATTCCAACCCTTGGGTGTCTTCTTCTAAATTCCAAATGAGACGTGGTTTCATACATTGTCTTTCATTTTCAAAATAGGACTCAGTTTGATGTAAGTAGATACTCAGGTTATTCTACTTCTCATCCACACGAAGGTGGATTGAACGATAAAACTGTGGATCCCTTATACTTAGAAAGGTGGAGTAGAAATAGTATTAATAACAGAAATCACTAAGGATCTATTTGACTTTTGAGAATCTCTACCTCTAAAGAAGTTGGTTATCAGTGGTGACCTGATTGAAAAAAGCATCGTATTTTGGGGTCAGTTCTTGGAAATCATTGAGTCTAATATTTTCTCTTCCTTGTTCCCGTGATGTTTGACATAAACAATGAAAACTTTTTCTTTCTGGTACAGCTTTTACGGCATTGCCCTGAGTAAATCAGAATCTGTTCCAAATTAGGTGGAAGCTGTGGAAGATAAAAGATCAGACCAAGTTGGAATCAGGAAGAAGGGGATTTAAAAAAGCAAATCAAGATTTGCCCGGCTTTTAAGGAACATTGATTTTTGTATCCTTCCAAATGAGAATATAAAGTAATTAAAACAGCTACTGGAGCAGCAAGAATTTGCAAAAGCTTTGAAGATTAGTAAGTATCAATCAGTTTTTCAATATCATACAGTCCTCTATAAATATATAGTTCAATATAGCTAATTTTTTAAAAAGTTATGAAGTGCAGGATTATCACTGAAGGTGCCATCAAACACATATAAATGAGGATCTTGGATAGATTTTGAGGAAAGTTTTCTTCTATAGTTATATTTACGGTTTGTTCCTATGATATATTTGTTTGCTTTGTCTTTGCTTCTGTATGATCGTTTAATTTTCTTTGTTGCTTTATTTGCTTGTTTCTAGGTTGTGGGGATTATCACTTTAATCTGTTTTATGGCCCAAAGAATTTACAGAAATGTAATAAATAAAATAAGAACAGAGGTGGAATATCCAAAAACAGTGAACAAGAATGCTAACTGCAAAGAAATTTCTACAAATGGTAGGAAACCTTTGACGCCTCATGACAATTCTCTTCCATTTTTCCACCGCTTTCCTAGCAAAATCATACTTCCTAGTATTCAACCTCACTGTTTCAGAGGTGAAAAAGTTTGATAACTCCTAAAATAACATCACTGAATGCTTTCTAAAATATAGCACCAAAATGGAAAAAAAGAAGAGTATAATATTTTCTGTTGAAAATGGTTGCAGAAGATTGAAAGATATTTTGCCATCAAGAAACTCTTTATACTGCAAATTATTGTGCCAAAGTTCTGCTGTCTGAAATAATGAGGAGTAATTAGAAACAGAAAATATGTTTCTGTTTTGCTTATCATTAACAAAAACAATTTAACACAGAATCCCTCTTTGCAACATCAGTTATCTAGACTAAAATGTGCTTTCTGGAATAGCAAATCTAATCTTTCATGCTGAGGGCTGAAAATACTGCATTAAGATGCTGGAAAAACTAACAAATATTGAGTTCACTAATGGTTAAATTTGATTCCAGTTATTTCAAAAGAAAATAATTTTTCAAGGGGAAGAAAATTAAACAAGGGGAAACAAATGTATCCTGATATGTACACTTATATAATAAATTAATATATCAATGTATTTTGTTCAGTTAGGGTGATATACTTGTAGCTATTTCTTTGCAAATAAAATAAAAATTGTTTCTGATGTTTTTTTTTAAATTCAACCAGCATAAACTTGCATATATATTTTGAATAAATTTCTCCCATATTACCACATTTATTAACATATTTCCTAAATGTATATAGATTTTGCAAACAATTTTCATAAATCTAGTACTTTTTGTATAATATGTTCATGAATAGATAAGTTTTGTGCACTTTTATATTATATATAATATATGTATTTTATTAGAAAAGTGGATTGAAATACGTTGAAAATTTTATAACTTTCTTTGACAAGAAATTTGTGTTTTTAGATATTCAAATGCAAAGCAAATGAACTTCTTCCCCATCCCTAGCTAAAAATGAAAATGTTAAATGAAAAAAAAATGCTTTCATTTGTGTAATCCATACAAACATACATTATTTTCTTTCACCACAGTAAACCATGAAACCACTGTATTAAGACAGTTAATTGTCTAGACCATGTTCACCAACCTTGGCAATCTTGGAATTCCCCAGCCAACATGCTAGAAGATGAAGTCCAGACATCTATTTTAGAGTGTTAAGGTTGAGAAACACTGATCTAGACAAGAAGAAAATGTATTTTTTTCCCCGTTTCTTACCTTGCTTCATTTCAACAATTGCTGAAAAAGTGGCAATGTCTAAGCAATATTTGCTATCCAAGGATGATCGTATCTGCCTTTTAGCAACCTTTGATTAGTTAAGAGCAAGCGGGGAGGATGTAAGGAAGATGGCACAAATTATGGGGGAAAAAAGTTTCGAATGCAGTTTGAACACCAGTAGTGGACAGTTTGAACATTGTTAATGGCCAAACAATGCCAAGCAATTTTTGGGAGCTCTTTGAATTTGGAGCACTCCAGGAAATCTAAAGCCCTTCAGTCTACAGAGCATCAGGGTAAAACTAGGAAAGAACCAAGTTTCCATTCCAGGGACAGGAAAGGTATCGAATCTTCCATAATGTCTCCATATTTTATATATTCTGCCCTGAACGCTGTTAGTAACTGTTTGGAGATGCCTCTGTGCATCCTGTTTCGGTTTGAGCTTTTTGGATTATTTTAAAAAGTCATTTTGGGAGAAGGCTGGTTATCATACTGCTTTCCGAAGGCACCTTTCAAATTCTTATAGGGATTGGACTGAAACCTGTATCAAAAGAACACCCAGCCCTTGCCAACTTCCACAAAAGAAATCCTGTCTTCAGTGGAATTGGAAACTATCCATTGGTCTACTGTTCCAGTTAAAAATTTCAGTATCAAATCTGTTTTAGAGCATAGAATATCTACTGTCTAAGAACTCAAATGACCCTGCACATCTGCTGTAATTCTACTTTTAGTTACAATCTTGTACAAATGCCTTCTTCTTGGTGATATGTAATCCCTCTTTCTGGGTACTAAGGTTTCTTTCTTGTTGTTTCGAGAGAAGATGTGAGTAAGGAATTCAATATGGATTAGCTGAACAAACAATAAGCCTACTGTTTAGATAAGAGTGGCATCCTTCCCTACAGTTTCTGGGTACTTTTAGGTAACATTTCCATCACCTGAATATTATGGCAAAATTGTCATTCAGCAAAAGTCACTGGAGGAGATCGTGATGCTTGAAAAATTCCAAGGCAATTGGAAAAGAGGCCAGTAGAAGATAAAGTGCCTAGATATTATCACTGAGACACAAGCATGAGCTTCTTATAACTGGCAGACAATCCTGGTGAACTGATATCTCTTAGGTCATGAAGAGTCAGAAACGACTAAAAACTAAACAACAGCAGCAGCAGCAGCAGCAGTAGCAGCAGCAAATTACATACCAATTTTTCCGAAAAGAGAGCTTAGTATTTTCTTTCTTAATGGAGCATCAAGTCATAAGATAAACACTCTTATTTTTTTCCCCACTAGTGGAAAATGTAGTTAATATCAAAATCTTCTTATTTTCCAATGGCGGTGAGAACCGAGATGAAATTAACTTACATGCTACTTATATTTTATTAACACATGTAAAAAAAACACCTGACTGGGTTACTACAAAAATTCTCCTATATAATCAGAGTTTCTTTATGTACCATGGATGCCAGTAGCAAGTATTATCAAAATTAATTAGAGGGCATATAATCTAGCATATGTTATACTAAGTATAGGTTATGGATAGCTATTTTATTTGATGCATGAAAGAATGCATGAAATTTTTGAAATAAGTTGAAGCAAGAACAAAGATACTAATAGACAAGGAGAATGGATAAGCCCTGGGAATAAGAAAGTGATGGTGTGAAATAACCCACATAACCCAGGGGTTACTGATAATCATGACAGCACTATTGAGACAAACACGTTTCTGAAAAAGTGCTGACAGGCCACTGACAAAGAGAACCAATCAGAGGAAAGGAAGCCTGAGTGGATACAATATAATATTCTTGTGGCAGCTAGCAGATATGGAATGGGTAAGTTACTATGACCAGATGAATAAACATCTCAGGATTTTAATGACAATATAACACAACCCAACACAAGTATGGTTTGACTATTGAAACATGCTTTACATGGATCTGCCCTTGAAGAACACCCAGAAGGCTCAACTGGTCCAAAATGCAGCTACACAAGCAGTGATGGGTATGGTTTAGTACGCCCAAGTAACACCACTTCTTCATGTGCTTCAGTGGTTGCCAATTTGCTTCTGATGCAAGTCACGATGCTGATCATTACATATAAATCTCTTCATGGCACAGAGCCTGGTTGCTTGAGGGACCACTGACTCTCATAATATCTTCCTGGACAATTTGAGCTTGTAGGCTTGGCACACTCCAGGTTTCTTCATTTAAGCGTTGTCACCTAATGGGATCCAGGAAACACACGTTCTCTTTAACAGCACTTACCCTTTAGATTGATGTTCCCAGTGGTGAAATCTAAAATTTTCCACTACCGGTTCTGTGGGCGTGGCTTGGTGGGCATGGCTTGGTGGGTGTGGCT
>JANHFL010003202.1:0-11050 GCA_032468155.1 Oxyrhabdium leporinum | reverse complement strand
GGCCGGGGGGGGGGAGAAATTAGGGCACCCCTCAAAAAAAGGGCCTAGCCATTTTTTTGGGGGGGGGGCAAAAGAAAATAAGACCCAGTCTTGTTTTCTGAGAAACACAGTAGTTCAACGAATTCAAAATAAGAGGAAAGATGTCAGCAGGAAAGGAAAAGGAGACAGATTTCCATAATATTTGGCAACAAATGATATAAATGGATTTATTCTCTTCTGAGCAATAATAAAGAAGTGTATGGCAGATAATCTGCACATTTGCTCAATCTTCTGGGTTTTTACGCATGATGAGCACTTTCAAGGATATGTGTTACAAAAGCAATTTATTGCATCATTAGACAACCCATGCCTGTTCAGATCATCATTTCAGAAATATTTCCTTAACTAAACAGAGAAACAGAATGACCATGAGTGGGCAAAAGAGCAGTGGAACAGGGGCAACTTCCATATTTTGGACACATTCTATAAGTTACTCCATTCTGAGGTAACTTGGTTCAAAAATTTTTGCAGTATGATGCACCATTTCAGTGAGTTAAAAGTCATGGCAATATGGGTTTTAGTACTATATATTGATGTAAGGGAGGAAGAAGTATGTTATTGCAAAACAAGTTTGTAAACAACTCCCAGACATGAACCCAAACCATCAAATAACTCAAAGTACTTGTTGGAATCATGGTTATAATGGCTGAACAACTGCAGGGTTAATAGATTTATTTGGTTTAGTTAGATTTCTTTAGCACCTGTTGAAATAATATTTCCCTAATATAATCTAGATAGGTAGCTAACTTCAAGCATTCTATTTTCACTGACAGTTTTAGTGGTTATGCTGGGATTACATCTCACAGCTGTCTCATTTTGATTTTTCTTGCTCTTTTAAGGTTTAACTCACAAAACAAAATGTGCACACATATATTCACAATTCATAATGTGGAAAATGATGTACAGTCTCTATTCAAATATCTGTTACTCACATAATTATCAGTTGCAAAACCCAAACCCTAATGGAGTGGAACAAACTCCAACCGTTCAACAGGCAAGATATCTGTTGTTTTGGTTTCCAATCCTCCTAATGTATTTTCCAGACTTCTGGCTAGATTTCTAATTCACAATAAAAAAACCCCTGACTGAATATTACATCTACATTGCCAGGCTATTAAAAAAAAACAAATGAAAAAGAGAATGGATCAATTTTAAGCAATTAAAAAACAAAAGAAATTAATAGGACAGTAGATGAAGTTCAGCATAATTCGGTGAACAGATATATGTTATGGACAATTCATGTTTGAAATAGGCAGCGGAAGCACATTTTTAGCCAGCTGGCCCAGCTTTGCTGAGCATGATTTCTGAATTTGCTTGTTTTAACTGGGAAAGAAGTAGTTATTTCTAATCTGATCATTATCTGCTAACTAGGGGCTGGAACTGGAATTGAACAGATCAATAATAATTACCCAGTCATATATTGGAAGGGGCCCGGATCAGGAATCCAAGTGAAAACATCTCCCTTAAATGATTTTCTAGCCTTTATTTGAACACCTCTAATGAAGTGGGAAACCTTTACCTCTCTAGGTAATTGATTCCAGTGTTGGGCAGTTTATTTGTTCTTTTTAATGTTCAATTGGAATGTGCCTTCCTTTAATTTAAATTAGCTATCCCATGTCCTGCAGTCTGCAATGAGAGAAAAAAAAATCTTTTAAAAAGATATAAGATATAGTTGTGTATCTGTGAGGTTAGAGAAAGATAATACATCCGAATGAGGGTGATGTTATGTACTTCAGGGGAACCAAAGATGGTTCTGCAAAAATGGAGTTGACAACCACAGCAAAAACCAAAGAACTAATGAATAAAGTAGTTCCTTGGAATCTCTTTGGATTAAGAGGGCAGATCATTTACCTGTGCTCCAGACAGCTGCTCTTTGTAAACAGACCACAGGACAGCAGCTTTCCATGGGTTTGAGTGCAGAGAGATAATGAGTCATCTTGCTGGCAACCCTGGCAGAATCTTTCAAATGGTACTGAGCTTGTAAACCTTTCTAGCAAAGCATTTGGAAATTCTCATTAACTATTTTTAAGCAAACAGAGATCTTTGGAATGATAACTTTGTAAATGCTAGGTGAATTTGCCTTTCATCCTGAATGAAAGAAAATATAATAACTGAAATCTGAAACAGGAAAAAGCTAAACCGGAAAAAGCTAAATAAGATTTTGATTCTAGAAAGTTAGAAATGGACTAAGCATCCAGATAAAATTGGAATTATTGAAACTTTTGCAGTAAGACTTTCAAATTAATTATAAAGTTAAAAACAGCTTCTAATGGGAAATACATCCTGTTTTGGTTTTTACAAGATATAACAGAAATAATTTCATGATTTCAAAAATGGACACTAGAGAGGACTAAAGATTTTAGATAGAGGAAAGATATACTAGTCTGCAAGATGTGGTGCAAATGTTCTAACAATTAAAATATTGAAAGAGACTTTCGAAGAATGAAATTAGAAAATAGTAGACATAATATTAACAATGTCAGTAATGATGCCTGCTTCTATGGATGGATATATATATATATCTTATTGGGTTTACAAAAAAGCCTTGTTAAAGCCTTGAAGAATTCTGTGCAACAGGACAAAGAAGAAATCAAGTCAAATCCTATGACAAGATTTGAATGAATTAAATATGAATCCTGTTAGAAGTAAAAGGAAAGAATGAAAAGCTAGTTTATTTGATCAAGGTTAAAATAAGATACGTTGATACTTCTAGCAACATTGTATGAATTTTCTGATGACAACAGGATTGAAAAGATGATGCTTAATTGATTTATTTATAGATAAGAGTAACTTTAGAGAGGGTGAAGAGTTACTAAATTTGTTTACACTTGTGATGCAAGTTTTAATTCACTTCTTTATCTATTTGATTGTGATTGTGTATAAAAAAAGAAATGCATATAAGGAAAAGATTGGAGCAAAAAATGAGAATGAGAGGATAATACTGTATATGTTAGGTATACAGTAAAAATATAGTTGCAAACAATGCAATTAAAGAGAATAATGAATGGTTAAGTTAAAGATAATGCAGAATAATTTTACGGACTTTTAAAAATATTTTGGAAGTAGGTAATCTGGGCTAAACAAGGGGCCTTCAGAAGGGTGAATGAATTTACGAATACAAGTGATAAAACATTTGATGAAAGAGGAAACTGCTGTGAGGCAATGCAGAAAAGAATATTGTGGAATTTCTATGGGAATAATAGGGATATTCGGGATTCTTTTTACTAAATTGTACAACTGGTTTTAAAATCAAAAGAATGTCTAATGCTGAATATTCATTATGAAGGTTTTCCATTTGAAGCAGCATCTGCAAAAAAGAATTATTGAATTATTCTGGAGACTGTTGAGTTGTTAACGTTTGTTTCTTGACTGAAAGTAGTTTTAGGAAACTAAAAATGCTTTAGAATTGGCCTATTACTCTTACAATTTCTCCGTACTGGACAATTTTAATATTTTCCTCCTATTTTACTAGCAAGATGCTGTTGATCTTCTAATACACATTGCAAAATACTATTTCTTTGTAATAATCCTTTCAATCTATTAAGCAGAGAAATACACGAATCTTTCGTCAATTCATAGACCAGCAGAATTATACAGTCCATGATCAAAACTAATTTCTGCTTTTTATTCTATACTTTTCTATCAATGCATCCTGGCTAAACTGCCTTTTACAAAAGAAAAGGTAGATTTGAGCTAGGATTTCATCTAATTAAAAAAACATTTTAGAACACAAAGTCAATATTGTACTATCTGCTGGCTAGGTAAGCAAAATTACTCTAGATCTCCACTGCTATGCAATACAACGAGAGTTTGCTATTTTTATCCTTTTCACTGCATTTACTGGGAACAAATAAGATATGTTGGTCACAGGGAAAATATAGTATCCTATCATTTCCTTGAAAAAAATGCATCTGGAGATAGATCCAAACAGCTAAGACTTCCCCATGCATTGACACTAGCACAAATTTTATTTTGTCTACTGTTAGGATTTCTCCATAAAATTCTTAGAAACGTTAGAAAACTATAATTATAGATGTTAAAAGTAGAACTTTAGTAAATGTGGAAACAAATAGGTTTTCAAACCCAAATTAACCAGGCCAGATTTTTTCCTCCCAAAATTAAGATTTTGTATTTTTTTTATCGTTGAAAGCCTGTTACGTGCTTATTGAAACCTCACACTCTTTGCCATGCAACACTATTATTATTGCAAAAACTGTTAAATTATGTGTTCTTGCATTTCATCAATTCAACACTACTAATAGATGAAAAGATTTATTACCTGGTTAAGTCCTTGCCCAAATAAGAGCCAATTTACAATAACATTTGACTTCCTAAATTTGGCTGAATTGTACTCCAATTTTAATCGGTTTTCTTAATCCAAATAATTCCTCCCATGTATTTCTAACAACTTAACTGAAAATATTATGACAATAATAGTCACCTTGTGTTTCAAAATGATCCCCTCCCTATGTAAACTATAATCTTTAACTTAAACCCTTTCTGTGGTATGTTACAAATGAAAACATTAGACTTTCCAGCAATTCCATTTTAGTAGTATTTTTCAAGAAGGAATATAGTTAGTCATGGATTTTGGATGGAAGAGAAACGGGACTAGTCATGGGTGAGCTCCCTTGTACTTGGTTCAGAAATTATCTATTTTTTCCAAGTGACTCTTGGAAAAAAAAGACAGATTTTTCTAATCTGATTCCAGAAAAGCTCAGGAAATAAAATTACAAGAAAATTTCTGCAAAATTATCTGGCAATTATTTTTACTTGCTAAGCAGGAAGCTCCTTGTGACAAGATAGGTGACTGGTTTTGAAGGGAGCTCACCAAAAATAAAGAAGCAATTTATGTATCTTCTTTATCTTCAAAATGCTTCCTTGAGCATATGCCCACCAACACACCCATTCTCTTCTAAAAGTAATAGATTTTATAACTTTTTATGGCTCCAGGTTAATATTCAATCATTTCCAGGGTCCACTGACTGATGTCTGTAAGGCTAAACTTTATATTTGTGGGATGGTGGGGGTGCGAGGAAAAGTTTAGAATGGTGGACACAAATCAGATGGATTTGGATCCAGCTCACAATGAACGTACTCACTTCCATTTCTACAAAGGAACTTTTGGATCTGGTGGGCATATTTAGAAATGTAAACGTGCAGAATACTTTAGACACATCCTCAAAACGAGGCTAGTATGGTTAGTTGTAAGATATCTCTTTAACAGAAAGCAAACTGGTGAAAAAGCTCCCTAGCTTTATAATTTTATTTATAATTTATTTCTTCCTTATTTTTCTGGATACATTTAGCAAAGTATTAAGCCATAGCCATTTGTCATTTTTATTTTCCAAGATGACAATTCCTATGCTAAGCTAGTCTTTGAAAGAAAGATGCTGGAAATTAGCGCCCTGATTTACAGCAAGAGTATGTTCTGCACCAATCTGAGTTTATGTAAGGGGTCTCCAACCTCAGCAAATTTAAGACTTGTGGACTTCAATTCCCATGCTGGCTGGGGAATTCTGGGACTTGAGGTCCACAAGTCTTAAAACTGCCAAGATTGGTCAGCCCTGGATTAGATAATAGGTTGGAAAAAACATTGAATATCTTCTAAACCAAGGCGGCCCTTTTGTGTAAGATACTGCGCAGGTTAGGGTACACAACTGAGACAGCATTAGTTATGCTTGTTGATGACATTTGGTGGGACAGGATGGGGGGTGGTACAACCATCATTGTTTTCTTTGATTTCTGAGCAATTTTCAATATCATCAATCATATTATCCTTCATGACTCCATTGGAGTGGTTCACCTCTTCCTTGAGAAATTAGATTCAGTCAGTGGCTGTGGACAAAAAAAAAATCATGCCTTCTGCCTATTCCCTGGGGAGTGCTGTTTTACCCCTCCTGTTAAATATCTACTAAGCTGAGTGCTTGGGTCCATGACTTTTGAGGTGGTCTTGGATGTGTTGCATTTCCCCATTCAAGACCAGTATGCAATTTGAGGGCTCTTCTGGATTCATAGCTAGAAGAGCTCTTGCATCTGAATTTGTAGCTATTTTGCACAGGATCATGTGTGTGTCAGTTGTATGATCCTTGCCTGGGAGGCTCTTCAGTTGGTAATTTATTTTCTAGTCATTTCACAGCTGGACTATTGTAATGCATACTATACAGGACTACCTTTGAAGACCATCCATAAGCTATAGCTGATCCAAAGTGCAGTGTGTAGACAGTAATGGGTGCCTTGTGTTATATTCACGGATCAGTTGAATCAATTAACAGTTGATTTTGAATGCAATTCAATGGCATTTACCACTTTATCTATGTGAGGAGCCCAAAATTGGATGTAATATTCCAAATGTAATCTGATCAATGCAGAATAGAGAGGGGAAAGGACCGTTCTTGGTTTTTATACTTTATTTCTGTCGATGCAGCCTAGAACTTCATTTAGGTTTTTTTAAATCCGTATTATAACTTTAGCCCATTTTCAACTTGTGATCTAACAAGAGTTTCAGATCTGTTTTCCATGTACTATTACCTATTATAGCCTCCTCTATCATACACTCATGCCTTTGCATTTTCTTTACTAAATGAAGGACTTTGCTAATCTCTTAACTTTGTGATGTTCACAAACTTGACCTTCATATTTTCTAACCTGTCATCCAGGTTATTTATTTCATAGTGGTTGGAAGGCTTTCCATAGTATCCTGAATGTGAGTTCAAAAAATTACTGCATGAGTCTATTTTAGTAGGGAATCACTACCGATCACGGCTTTCTTTTCTTCTGGGCAGAGGTAGGAGTCATTCTTTCCACAAAACCTAAATAATCTTTTCTGCAGTCTATGAGGCTTGTGGCATCCTTTGTTTAGGAGTCAATAAGGTTCTGTGGGGCTTCAAAGGAAAAGAGCTCTTTCGACTTTTGTGACACACTCCTTCACCTATTCATTCAGAAAGATGTCTTGTTATTGTTGTTTCCTTGTAAGCACTTCCTATGCTCAATCCAAGAATTTCTTATTTCCACTGATAAATTGGAATGTAGATAGGTTTACCTCTAGCCATTTCTTCTTTTCAAGAAGGATAACCTGCCTGCACTTGCAACATGTGTAGTTCTTGTTGTCTTCAAAAGGAAACATTGCATAATCTACAGTCATAATACTACAGTAGTTTTCTCTATCTCCGAGGAGAAGGAGGAGGAGGAGGAGGAGGAGGAGGAGGACTGACCTCCTCTATCAAACATCCAGTTTACTCTCTGAAAAGTGACTCCTTTTTGTTTGACCCTGAAGCTGCCTCAACTAGCTAGACAGGAAGCAATGCTTCATTTACAAACAATGGGCTATCAACAACCTTCAGGAACAACTAGTCAAAAATCAATCAGCTGCACTAATCAGTCAGCTCCTTGTTGATATCTCCAAATCCCTTCAAATTCTCCTTTCAACGTCTGATTGCTTACCCTATTACTCATTTTAATCAAAAACTGATAGCATATGACTTGATTGGCTACAACCATCCATTATATTGATGTAAAGTTTAAGTGCATATCAAAATACTTTGCATAATAATTAAAAATTAATGTTTGTACATTTTAAAAAAAAATCCCATTGGGTACCAACGTGTAAGCTGGACAAATGTTAATACAAATTATCTTGTTCAAAGTGTAGGGGCAAATATGATGGATTTGTGTAGTTTTGTAGGGGAAAATTTGAGGATTGATGTAGTTTTGACAACAATTATTATGGGATAGACACATTTATGATTAGTAAAGGGGGGGGGAACCTTCCCTTCCTCTATCTGCAAATTAGAGAGGATGTTTCTTGAATTTTATACAATGTTCCTTTAAAGAATCTATCACATTTCAGATTCTTATTTGTGTGTTAAGGGCAAATACATTTAACAACTTTTCTTGTTTTCTTTGAACTGCAAAGCTTATTTAAGTCCTAGGTTTTAAGAAACCATCCAGACTCAACTGATCAAAGAAAAATCCAAGCATATATAGATAGATGTGTACAGGTTCGACAACTCATGAGGGAATTTCAGATGAAGAAATGACAAAGAAAATATCTTGTTGACACAAAGATGCCATGTTACTGTAAGCGTAATACTAGAGATGGTAAATAGATGCTAAGAAAATAGAAATTATGGGAATATTTTCTAGTCCTGTTTTGACAGCGCTTCAAGCCTGCCCAGTTTACTTTGGAAGATGATCCATTGGCTGGCTACCAGGTTTGACTTTCTGGAGATCTGCCTGCTGGACTGTTAGTGCCCTGGGTTTGCCCTACTTTGGGAGTAGAAGATTGAGTAAGTATTGTGGCAGCTGCTAGCCCAAGGGTTGGGGGATTAGTGAGGGCAATATTGAATTTATTTTTTAGAAAAACGTTTATATAGCTGCCCATCTTAAAAGCAAACTCTGGGTGGCTTACAACCCACGAATGCAACAATAAAAGCAAAAGAAACAATAAATCCAAGAACAGAAAAATCTGGTGCCACAACCACACTTCTTGATGCAGACCAAAATACTCTCATTCTCCTCTGACCTCACCCTATCCCAATGCTTGGGAGTGGAGCCAGGTCTTAAATACTCTCTGGAAGGTTAAAAGAGTGGGGGTTTGTTGGATCCCAGGGAGGATGGTGTTCCATAGGTCAGGAGCTGCAATGGAAAAGTTACACTTCCAAAGACCTGCAAAGTCGCAATGTTTAAGGAAAGGGATCTGCAGCCAGTACATGCTCCCTACTCTGGTGGGTTGGGCAGTTAACTTTAGGGGGAGGCTGTCCTGCAGACTGACCTGATTCCATTCCATTCCAGGGCTTAAGCAGGTAATGATGTTTTGAAAGAAGTAAATTGCTCTGATTGATGGTTTAAATAAGGTGATTTTTTTATTTTTATGAAGGTATTGCCTTTACATTTACAGCTTCATCATATAAACATATCGTCAGAATACTGGAATACTGTATAACACTAAAGCTGAATTATTTTGAAATAATTAAACACAAATCCTTCAAAGGATGCTGAGCTTATAAAATGCATAGATAATCAGAGGCCTGAGATGGAACCTCACAAATCTTATCTCTAAAGGGAACAGTCAAAAACATTTCCCTCCAGAAAAGTGAGCTAACGCAATACAAAATTTGGCCCTGGGCTTTAAAGGCTTGTAAATCAAACCATTTCACACTGGACTGTATCTATAAAATATTTCACAATTAACTTCTAACCTCTCGCATAGTTGAAGTAGTTATATTCACTCCCCTTTTTTCTCTTTGATGTTTTATTTTTTATACCTATATTCAACATAATAGGAAAACTGCCAAATTGCCCCTTCCTTTTCTTTCCTTCCTCCATTTTAAATCAGTTATGTATTTATTTAAACTACAAGGTTCTGCTAGATAAGAGGCACCATATGCATGTTTTCTTTTCTTCTAAAAAAAAAAAAGCACATAAAAAAACAAACCTTCATCAATTAGGCCACAAAAAGGAACTGAAAATTCTTTAAACAACAGCAAAATGCTATTCACCTAAAGTTAAATCCAATGAACCTGAGTAAAAATGAAAAGAAACTTATTGGGAGCTTCAGGTGGACCGATGCTGCACTCTTGAAACTGTAACCAAGCAATAAATTTCATGGAGCTCCTTTGAATTTATTCCTAAGTAAACCTGCTTAGGATTTCACAATTCATAGATAAAATTTGGACCATTGTCTTCTTCAGTTTATTGTAAATGCTTCTATCTTTAAAAATTGAAATGAATGAGTCAATAATCACTTTCTGGAAAATGTGAAAACCACTGTAACAATACCCAATTTTCTAATTCTTGTTGACAGGCATAGAGGTTTGAAAAATATAGCCTGACTTCTTCTGAGTTGCTTTTTAACTAGAATATTAATTTCATAATCAGTGGAATATAGGATGTCAAAAATTATTGATTATGCCTGCCAAATCATAACCAAAACGACATTCCTACATAATTCTTATTTTCTTTTAGGCTCCTACATTCTCCAAGGCCCCTATATTTTGGAAAATAATGTAAACACTGCAATTCATGAAGTACAAATAATGTATTTTTGTCAAGTAGAAAGAGAAGAAGGAAACCAACTCACATGTGTTACACATTCAAAAGTGGATTAATTATTTCCAGGATTTGATTGTGTGTTGTCTATTTCCACACTGAAGAATCTTACAACTCATCATGCTTACTGAGATGAGGTCATTTTATATCTGGTACAAATGGTTTTTAACATATGTTTGAAGCCAAGAACAGAAAATAGTGATATTCATATAAAGTAAACATGGCAAGAGAACTTGTGGAAGGTTAACAATGGCTTCTATGTGAATTAAATTCAATGCCTCTTTAAAAGACTTATTTACAGTTTGGATGTTTGGATAAACCTCTGAATTATCTAGTTCCTATAGATTTTAAGGCGGCTTACAATCAGCAGAATAAAATACAAATCAAAACAATTGAGTAACTTAAATATCACCTCACCGCTGGACAACTAGGTTCAGCTTGCAGCTGGTTCCAACCAGCTAGCATCTCCCCCGTCATTGAAGCCTTTTTGGTAGAACACTGCTTGAATATTGCGTTGGGATGGCAACTGAGAAGGGACCAAACTGACCATTGGGGTGGGAAGGTTATTCCATATCAAGGGCTCTGTGCCCAAGAGGATCTGCTTTTGGACCCCCATCCACTTTTCATTTCAAAGTTGGAAACCCATTGAATGCTGTCCCAGTCAAGACACATTTGTAGAGAGCCATGGAGATGGCTTCATGAAGGGCAGAAATATTCCTTAAACCCTGGAAAAGTACATATGCTAGGAAGAGATTCAGGCTGGTTTCTCCCCGACTGAATGGACAAAAAAGGGAAAGTAAAACACAAGAGTAAATGTAAAGGTTTCCATGTCATGTCTGACTCTAATGTGCAGTGCTCATCTCCATTTCTTGACTAAGGGAGCCAGCATTGACTGAAGATATTTTCTGTGGTTAGGTGGGCAGCAAAACCAAAGGTGCATGGAATACACCTCGGTGGAATC